>PVIJ01016771.1:0-31607 GCA_004024925.1 Scalopus aquaticus | reverse complement strand
AGAGAGACAATCAGTGGGGGGGGAGGGGGGGAGGAAGGAGCCGGAGGGAGGGAAGGGAAAGGGCACAAAATGGAATAGAAAAGAACACAAGGGACCATGGAGATGGATCACGGGTGAATTGGTGGTGGGCTACCCAAGGGGAATGCAAAATGTAAAAGACATAAATAACAATAAAAATATATATTATATAAAAAAAAAAGAAAAAGGAATATTTTTTTACTTTCTCAAAGGTATCTCTTTAATTAAAATAATGGATTGCTGGACTACACACATCTAAAACACATACCCTTTGATAAATTCTTCCCCAGTTAAAACAATATTAGGTGGTAAGTCTATTGAAAACCCAACTAAATTGCATTATCAACACATTATAGATATTTTGCCTCATTATATTCTGTTTGGGAAGTTATGAGGTAAATATTTTTCTAAGCTTAATTACCTCATCTTTAATAAATATGCTAATATTGCCTCTTTAATTTGAAAACTCTAAAGTTGACATCAGAATTTTATGGTGGCATAGTTCCACATAAACTGTAATCATTCCTTCTTAAACAACATGCAAATGGTTTAATGGTTCTTTGACACCAATAAATATATTTGCTAACTATGCTTTATAAGTCACATGGCTGAAAATAAGTAATAAAATTAATCCACATTTTTTAACTTACGAAAAGCCTTAAAATCTTTACCAATATTTGAACACTAAACAAGCAGATAATCTTTGTTATATAAAAGTGATATTTTTACTTAAACTGGCAGAATTTTGGAAAAAAACTTCTTTTATACTGCCAAATTCATCTGGAAGAAAATCAGCACACAATTGTAGAACTCACAAAGTCTAAATAAGTGTTAGCACAAAATAGCCTCTCTTTGTTTTTCAGGGATTTGTTTTGAGAACATTTTCCCACCCCTATGCCTCCCTGTGTCTCCCCTCCCTCTTTCATCTATCTCCTGCCACGCGAAAGGAAAGCAGCCAATAAACGGTTCTGCCTGAAGCCAAATTTAATTTCTAAGGCAAAATGTAAAGTTTGGTTTCCAAATATTTAATTAGCTATGAAACTGTACAAGAGATATTTAATAAAGAAAAAAAAAACTTAAAAATTTGATAACAAAACAACTCATGTTATCTAGTACAAATCAGGTACAAATTTACTTTTAAAAAAAGAGGGAGGCGGTATGCAAATATATTTATCATTTCTCTTACCTCCTACAAAACCAAAAGAAAAATTTGCCTCCAGAAAATTGCTGCAAGTTTTATTTAAAGCTTCCTGACAGAATACTAACAGCTTCTTCCAAATCCATTTTCCCTTTCTAATCAATCAATCCATCCCAACTGCAGGATTCCTCGAATTCCTGAAAATGGTAACCCTCTGACTGGAAAGGTAAACAAATGAACTAGCACTAGTCATCAGCACAATGTTCATGAGGCTAAGATGATTGGTTCATCATTGTTAGGCAGGTGCTAGGTTAGGATAATCAGAATGACATTCAAGAAATGTGCTTGAAGAAAGGCACTCTTTCAGACGATGTGATATGCTAGGCACTTGGCATTACAATAGACATAGTTAAAATGAGATACTATTGGTGTGGGTTCCTTTTTGGTTGATTGGTACATTTTTATGGTGGAACTCTGGAAAGATCAGGCTGACCTTCAATGTAAGATGGGCTCCATCACATTCAATCACTTGGTTCTGTTCTCTTAAAGACTCAGCACAAAATGAGATGATCTAACTGTTATCGTCCAATCACTTTGTCTTAGGAAGATCGTTTCAGTAATACTAGAATTTGAAGTGTTTTCTTGCCTGTGCTATATTAATACCAATATAACTCTCTTTCATCATACAAGCAAATTATATTTAGGAGCTAAGCCTTAAATTAGTCAAAATAATATTTGCTTCTCTTTTTAATGAGAAAGAAAGCATGATATAATGTAAATCCCAAGTAAAGTATGATATGATTTTTCTTCAGCACTGAAAGTAAGGTTATGACAACCATAACTTTAAGTATGTCTTGTTTTTTGTAGGGCTCTCAAATGAAGATAATTTAAGGCTTAAATTATCTAATTATTAAATCATGCTATCCTCCTGAGACATTCTTTCCATGTCCATGAAGACTTGACATTCTGCATACAATTTCTGTATCCTAAGCATCTATTTACATTTCTGTATAATGACGAGATCTAAACTATAGATTATGAAAAATAGGAGGCATCCTTTTTATCTTCCTATCCACACTTTCTGGAATATAAAGAAAATTAAATCAATGAATGTGAAATTAAAGAGCATTCTGAATGCTTTCTCCTTCTGAAAGTTTTTGCCAATCTCTGGTCTACATGAACCAAACCATTCTTTCTCCAGCCCCTCTTTATATCTCAGAGAAAAGATTTCATTTCATTGACTTGCTGTATGAAAAATTCATGTTATTAAATTACCAATACAACCTCAATTACACTCACAAGTGTATGTATTTATTATGAGATATTCTATGCTCCACAGAAAAGGAAGGTTTTCTATTAATGATTTCATATGATTGATTTTACCTTCCCTTCCTTTTTATTCAGTTTTCATATACTTCCTACTTCATAGGGAAATCTGACACATTTCAATGTGACCACCAGTTGTATTCTTTCTCTCAAAAAATAGCTACATTTTCAGCTTTTTCCAGCATGTTTTCTTCCTTACAAAAGTAAACCCTAAGCTTCTCATCTTTAAGACTTTCTCTCATCTATGTTCCCTTATTTACCAATCTGTAATAGTTTTTTCCCAGTTTTTACTCCTAAATTTCAGACTCATTGAAACTTACATCTATTTTGTCATCTTGAAGTTTTTGTTTCTTCTGTACATAGAATATGATCTGGGAAAGAGTATAACAGAATAAATATTTGTTTACTTCTCTAAGTTTATGGTAGGTGAAATCATCTTTGTCTTATCAGGTTTTCCTCAAAATTTTAAAAAGATAAGCAATGACTATGCTTGTTACTTAATTGGTTTCCCATGTCACAGATACTTCATGACTCTAAGAATCTGTTCTGTGTGTCAAGAATGTAACATATAATGTCAACCAGATATTGACAAAATACCAAGCTGTAAATCCAGGAAAGTGTATAATGACAAAGTAGACAATTCTTAATGAGTGATAACCCAATCCTACTATATAATTTGGGGAGGTACGGTAGAGAATACCAAAGAATAGATAGCTATCTACATACAAAGTCAATACAAAATTAAATCACAAGTGAGGAAAATACTGAATACCACTTTTTAAATTCTTTGTGCTTATAAAAATATCTTCTCTTTAAAGATTTATTTAAAGCAAGAGAGAGGTCACTGACATTTAGTTCAATTTCAAATATTACTGTATCATACTTCTTTATTTTGTTTCTTTGTGCTTTCCAAACTAATGGTGATTAGAGATGCTAAACGTCTGTATACCTTTTAAATTTCCTATTCCAGTCAATTGGCTGTTCTGAGCTTCTTACTGAGAATTTAACATAAATGCTTTTTTCCCTTGCACATTAAAGATATTTTAGCATTAAAGAGAAAACTTGGAGGAATGCCAACCAAAGAGCTTCACTAAATTACTTGCAAACAGTACACTTGTGACACTACATTATTATATGGAGTTACGACAATAACTTTTACAATTTTAATGTGTTCTGCACACAATGAAGAGTTTTCAAACTAATGAAATTTTTTGCTCAATAAAATCAAAGATTTTTCAGATACATTTTATAACTGTGTTTTCTACTTCAGAATTACCTTGAGAAATCTAGTCACAAGGTTTTCTACTTGAAAACACACACACATACACACACACACACACACACTCACACACACACACACACACACACACACACACACCCCACACCTGGTTGGAAACACCTTGCTGCCTTTGTTGCCATAGCAATATGACTGTCCACCTTTGCAGGGATCAGTCCCTGCAACTAGGGACTGAATTAGGAAGGAAGACTTTCTGCCAAATAATAGTAATTATGAATCTTATTATATTCCATTTCAAAAGAATAATCTCATGCAGAATTTGCCAATCTGTGTTCTCTGAACCACTCTTTAATAGTAATTTCACTGAAAAAGGATTTTCTATTTTTTCTTAGAGATTCATTGTACACATATGCTTAGTAAGGTTTGAAGAAGTTCTGTGGTAAACAAGTCTGTGTTAAGTATTTCTCAACTGTATTTTTCCATAAGCCTACTTTATATAAACACCAACTAACACTTCACTATGGTTCTACATAGACTTTTCGTGACCACAGATTTATTACATACATAGATTATTTAAAAACAATATTCCCAGGGTATGCTAAGTGAAATGGTAAATCCAGATTTTTCATATGGAATAACATTTAATATACTTGTAATCAAAATTAGGAATGCATGATCAACCTATGAAATCAAGGGCAAATATATAAAAGTCCACATGTTTGTCATCACTTATCATCTGGGAAATACAAGTGGAAAACCACAGTAAGATACCAACTCACACCTCTGAGAATGGCCCATATCAAAAAGATCAGAAATAGCAATGTTGGTAAGTAGGTGGACAAAAAGGAACCCCATATGCCTTTGGTGGGAATACAGACTGACCCAGCCTCCACTGAAAAACAGTCATGGAGGTTTCTCAAAATATTTTTAGAAAAATATCAACCATATGATGCAGCATTTCTACTCCTAGATATCCAGCCAAAGAATGCAAAAGCAAAAACTAATTCAAAGGGATATATGCACTTGGTCAATGGCTACACCACGCTGAATGCATGATCTCATGTGATAAATGCTCTTCCATGTTTTTGGCAGCACTATTTTAGAAGCAACCTAAGAGCTGAAGGACAGATGAGTGTTCCATTCCACACACTGGAATACTACTCACCTATAAAAAGAGAGATGAGGGGAGGGGAGGATAAGGGCACAAAATGGAGTAGAAAAGAACACAAGGGACCACGGAGAGGGATCACAGGTGAATTGATGGTGGGTTACCCAAGGGGAATACAAAATGTAAAAGACATAAATAACAATAAAAATATATATTAAAAAAAAGAAGAGAGAGAGATGAACTCTTCCCATTTGTAACTATATGCATATAACTGGAGATTATGCTAACTGAAATAAACCAGAAGTATAAGAAAAAATCCAGATGGTTTTATCCTTATGTGAAATATAGAGAAACAAAACAAAGAATCACGCAACACTAAACCAAAATAGCAACCTAAAAATTTGACTATATAATTGAGGCTATCAGAAAGGGAGGGTAAGGGGAGCAAAGAAAATATAAAGGAGGCCTACTGGACTATAGTTGAGGACTACAGTGCCTTGGTGGTAGGTGTGGTGCTGTAGCATACCCATGAAAAGCTGAGCTTCTGTATTTCTGAATCATAGACAGTCTTGTAAACCAATATTAACTTAAAAATATTTAAAATAAATAAATAATAAAAATTCAGTAATAACAAAATTAAAAAATAAATTGTGTATGTATTTCTAAAGATAAAGAGGACTACTGTGTAAAATTATTTCTAAAATTTACTTATATTGTTTGAAAACATACAGTCCTGCTATTGTTTATGGTAATATAAATAACAGGTCACTACGGTTACATTTCCAATCTAAATCCCACGTTTATACAGTATGTTAAGGAACACAGTAACAGTACACAATCCTATAGCAAATTAATAATAGTAATTACAAACAAAATTAAAATAAATGAAACCAAAAGGAGTATAGGCCCAAACCCCTAGGACAAAATGATTTCAAAAAAAATTTCAAGGACTACACATATGGTTTCAGCTCCAATTTGTTGCTTCCTATCTGTATAGAAACTGTTTTAGTGTCAGGTTTATTTTTTATCTTGTTGCCAATAATGTTGGGATCATATTCAAAAGATAATTGCCTACACTAATGTCAAAGAGTTCTTTTCCTAACTTTCCTTATAGTAGTTTTACAGTTTCAGGATTATGTCTTTGATACATTTTCAATTGAATTTTGTAAATTGTGTGCATCGGAGTCAATTTTTTTTTCTTATGCATGTGATTATCTAGATTTCCAAACTCCATTTTATATAAACAAACTGTCTTATCCCTATTGTGTTTTCTTTATGCTTTTACTGAAGAAAGTTGATCACACATGCAAATGGTATTTCTGGTTTCCCTATTATCTTCCATTAGTCTCTGTGTCTGTTTTTATACCAGTAACACACTGTATTTAATATTGTAGTATTACAATGCAGTTTCAAGTCAAGAAGTGTGATGACTCCAGTTCTATTCTTCTCGCTCAAGATTACTTTGGCTGTTCATTATTATGTTGCAGAATTTTTGCAGTGAATTTCAGGATTTTAGAATTTTTGGATTGCTTTTTCTTTTCTGTGAAAGATTCACGTATAAATTTGATAGGATTACATTGAATTTGTAGATCTCTTTTGATTATATAAACATTTCAACAATAATCTTCCAACCCATAAGCATGGGTTATCTTTCCATTTATTTGTGTTTGCTTAAATTTCTTTCATCAGTGTTTTAGAGTGAACAGTGTACAAATCTTTTATCTTCTTGGTTTAAAATAATTCCTAAGTATTTTACAGTTTTTTAATGCTATTAGGAATGTGATCATTTTCTTCATTTCTTTTTAAGATAGCTCATTGTTAGAATATAGAAATGCAATTGACTTTTGTATGTTGATTTTTTATCTTACAATGGTATTGAAATCATTTATTAGTTTTAACTTTTTTTTATGTTTTCATGAAGTCTTTTAGGTTTTCTATCTACAAGATTATGTCATCTGCACACAGATGTACTTTCACTTTTTCCTTTCCAATTTGGCTGCCTTTTAATCTTTTTCTTGCCTAATTGCTCTAACTAGGACTTCTATCCTAGAAGAAGTAAAACTGGGCACCCTTGTCTTACTTCTGGTCTTAGAAAAAGAAGTTTCCCATTCTCACCACCAATGATAATATTAGCTGTGGATTTGTCATATATGGCCTTGATTATGATGCAGTACTTTCCTCAATATCCAGTTTTCTGAGGAGTTTCTATCATGAAAGAGTGCTAAATTCTGTCATCTACTTTTTCTAAATATATTTAAGGGTTCATATGAGTTTTACCCTGCATCCTGTGAATGTAGTATATCACATATGTTGACTTGAGTATTTTGAAAAATCTTTGTGTCCTAGATATAAATTCTATTTGACTCTTATGTATGATGATACTTTCAGTGTGCTGTTGAATTTGGTTAATGGAATATTTTGAAGATATTTGCATTTATATTCATGAGGGTTATTGACTTGTATTTTTTGTTTTTGTGATGTCCTTGCCTGGCTTTGGTATCAGGATAATGCTGGTCTCACAAAATTAGTTTTAAAGTGTTTCTTTTCTTGTTCAGTTTTTTGGAAACATTTCATAAGCATATACTATCACAAATTAAAAGTGTATAAACCCAAATATCATCTTAGCCTACAGTGGAGTTAAATTAATAACCAAATCAATAAAAATTTTATCTAGAAAATTCCCAATTATTTGTAGATTAAGCAATATACTCCAAAATAACACAAGTATCAAAGACGTTTCAAGGGAAAATGATAAAAATATTTGGATCTAAATTAAAATAAAAACATAATTTTTTGAAGCATCTGGATTTCCATGAAAACAGTTCTTACATGGCATATATAGTGTTGAATGAATATATATGAAAAGAAGAAAGATCTAAAATTAATAGTTTCCACCTTAAGCAACTATAGGAAGGACAATTCAAGCCTAAAGTAAAACTAAGAGAATGATAAAATTACTGAACAAGAAATCAATGAGCTTAAAAGTAGGAACTCAATAGGAAAAACTCAACAATCCAAAATTTGGTGCTTCAAAAAGATCAATGAAATCTATAAGCCTCGCAACAGTTTATCCAAAAATAAAAGAAAAACACAAGACCACCACTATCAATCCTATCAACATTAAAATGATAAGAAAGGAATATAATTAACAAATCTATGCCCCAAAACTTGGTAACTTAAATAAAATGGACCAATTGTTTGAAAGACACAAACTAGCAATACGTACACATTGAGAAATAGATGATTTGAGTGGACCTATATTTCACAAACTCATTCAACAATTAATAATCTTCCCCCCCAAAGAATGCACATTATCTATATGGATTGATTTTGGGGTAGATATCAAACTGATTTTCTACAACTTCTTCTTGAAAGTAAAGCAGGGCCAACACTAATTCATCCTCTGGTGCCACCATTATTCTAACACCAAAATTAGACAAAGACATTATAAAAAGGAAAAGTATAGACGAAGTTCTCTTATGAATATAGATATAAAAATATTTAATTAAATAGCAAAGCAAATCCACGGATGCATAACAGTAATTTACAACATGACCCATCAATTTTATTCCAGGTAGACAATGTTGGCTCAACATTCAAAGTCACTTAACGTAATCTGTCACATCAACAGTTAAAAGAAGAAAAATCATATGTTCACATAAATAAATGCAGAAGAATTATTCAACAAAATGAAATACCCATTCAAGATTCAAAAAATAAATGCCTTAGCAAATGAAGAAAAGAAGGGAACTTTCTCAGTTTGACCAAAAACACCTACTGAAGTAGTTTATTATTTGATCCATTAATATGATACGTGACACATGAATGAAAATGTTAATAGACAAAATTGGAGGGAGAACATGTATGTGGAATTCTGTATTTGCTCAAATTTTTCATAAATCCAAAACTGTTCAAAAAATGAAGCGTAATAATTTAAAGTACATATGCAATATTTATGACAATTGTTTTCACAACAGAATCTTTCTTGAGAGAGTTTCTACACTAAAAACAAGATTATTTTCCTTAAACCTTTATGACTAAACACACTAACTCTTCCCATGCCTGGAAGTCTTTGACCCATGCACCTAAGATTTTTGCCAAGGATTTAACATATTGTCCATTGACCAAACTTTAATCATGGAATGTTGAAGAGTGTATTTGATTATTCTTAACATGGTCACAAATGATTTTTTGTATATTTTGGTTTATGGGTTGTGATGAAGAATTAGGAGACCAGAGCTTTCTTTTTTTTTTAATTTTTTTTTTTTAATTTATACATATAAGCTGGGGTACAGGCCAAAGGTGTGGGGCAGTGAGAGGGTTCACCAGAAACAGAGCCAGAAGCAGAACAGGCAGCTCAGAAATACACTGCTGAGGGGAGCAGCGGGTGAGGCAGGAGAGGTCTGCCGCACCATGTGGGATTCTCCCCGGCCGGGCGTCGAACTCGCTTCGCTGCTGCCGACAGCTCCACCGCTGCGCCACCGGGGAGGCCCCAGACCAGAGCTTTCTTTCTGAGCTCCATGCTACTTCTTTCTGAGCTCCATGCTAATGACTGACACTACTTGAATTTCTTCCCTGAAACTTCCTTTTTTTGAGTTGTGGAAAAGACACATTTATCATGAGTGAATTCACCTATTTAAAAGGCATCAAACTATTAAATCTTTAAAGTCTTGTCGAGAACAAGCTTTTCTCAAGAAAAGTATTTCATGATCCAATGGTTTCAATAGCAGAAACATGTTTTCCCAGAATTTAACCTGAATGAATTATACGCCATTTGACCTGCCTATTCCATTTGTACAAATTATGAGCACTTATTCACATCCTTGGTTTGTTCTTTTCTATGTGAACCCAGTCTCTTTATTTTTCACTGACTACATATTAGCATATATTTATAATAAGCATGTATCCGTTCTTCTCTGGCCCTTTTTCTTCAGTTATTATTTCTAATTTTCTACCTCCACATAAGTTATACAAAGTAGTCTGTTAGCTTCTCTCTAACATCAAAATGTGTATTAAATTATTCTCTTTGAACTATTAGATGAGTCAGAATGTAGCAAATATAAGGCACTAGAAATACATTCCTACATTTTAATGTCATTCACTAATTTGATTGGATTTATTAGAATCTGGCTCAAGTCAAACCAAGTAAATCAGACAGTTTCTCAGGTAAGGGAAATTCGAAGCAACAACCACTCAGAAAATATGATGACAATAATAATTAATGTAAAAGTTCTAAATCATTTACAGATGCAGATGCATCCACATTGCTCCCAAAACATCATTTGCCATATCATATTGCAGCTGTCTGCTTATTTCTCTATCTTGCCCATTTTCAAGCTCCTTGAGAACAGAATTTTCCACCACATTATCCTCACACTGAGCAAAGTACCTGGTTATATTAATGGCTTAATAAATGATTATGAAATAAAGTAAGTGAACTAGATAATCTAAGGAAATCACAAAGATAACACAATGTGCCAGGAAATCATACTCTAATAAAGAATCTCTATCCATTCCTCAATCAAGCACAAATAGATATTTCCTGTTGTTGGAAAGGTATCTAAATGCTTATTAAGAAATTCTGTAGCACAAAAATGTCCCTTTGACCTTCTATATTTTTTCAGCCTTTATCTTATCTCTGGTGTCCATTTTTTACAGAACCAGTGTCCTCTCCTACCTCTTCCTATACTTTGCAATTATCCTTACTAAAAAGTAAATAAAAGCTTTGCCATTTTGAGTACATCTGCAGTTTAAGAGAACTCACAGCTCATTCTGGTGGTGAACTGCCTAAGCAGGTCTTTCACGCATTAAAAAATAGTTGCCATTCTCTTATTAGTTTCTGGGAGTTCTTCACATAGTCTGGTTACAGGTTTTTTTTGTGAAAGGTTGTATTACAAATATTTTTCTCTCATTCTGTGGATATCTTTCATTCTCTCACATGTTTGTAGATAAACTGAAATACTAAATGCAAACTAAGTGCCATGAACAGTATTTATTATTAAAGTTGATCCTTTCATGTGTGCATGTGCTCTGTTAAATTACCTATACAAAATTATTAAAATTGATATTTTATTTTCTATAAAAGTTACTGTTTGTTGATGATGGCACCAAGATAATAACATAGTTTTTTTTTTTTTTGCTTCACCCCCAAGAGGAACATCTAACAACAAAAGAGACAATACTTCGAGAGATTCCTGTGACTCTTGGCAAACATGCCTTGGACAGCAGAGACCAGGAGACTGTACTAGAGGTGACAAGGAGGAGAGTCACACTTCACTGAACAGGGCTGGGGTGGAGAGAACTCCAGAGGGCCTGTCATTAGGGGCTGGGCCACAAAAGGCAGGACTGCTGCCATAGCCAGGGCCATGGGGAGGGGAAAGTGGAAGCAGTGTGGATACACACATCCTTGATTGAGGGGAGAGACATAATGGAGGAATTATGGTGCTCAACACAGGCTGGGTACTGAGGAAGGAGAAGAACAGAGGAGGCATTCTAGATTGCACTCCTCAATCGGGTGACACTAGTACTGACCTTGTGAAGCAAACTCAGAGTACACATACAGCAGTCTCAGATTTAGAAAGCCAAAGAGAATGAATACTGGTGGTGAAAAATGTGAGTCAGACCCCAACCCAGCAGATTGGTACATAACTTGATCACTCTCTGCCTCTCCCACACACTGACTCTGCAACTATATCACTATAGAAGAGAGCAGGGAAAAAAATCAAATAACATCACAGCACTTATGCAGAAACAGTAAAAGGAATTCAACCCTCTAAGATACTCTTATGTGCTTTAAAAATAAGGAAATTTAAATTAGAAACATGGGCAGACAAAAAATACAACACACGGTAACTTGAGATCTCAAGGGAATATGGGATCACAAAAAGAGAACAACTCCCTAGAATCCAACCACAAAGACATGAAAGATTTTTATCTCTATATCAGATAATTCAGAATTGCTATAATTAAAAACTGAAAAGATTAAATGAAACACAGAAAGGCAAGGCAAAGTTATAAAAAGCAATATAGAAAAGTTACACAAAGAGATCAATAAAATTTAGAAACCAAATGAATGAACTCAAAAATAAAAGTAATGAATATAAGTTAGAAACTGAAGCTTTAGATGAGAAAATTACAGATATTCAGGATGAAAATACCTCAGTAAATGTGATGAATTAAAACAAAGGATCAGTGAAATCAAAAGCTAGCTCTTTGAAAAAGTAAAGAGACAAAACTTATATAGACTTACAAAGAACAAAAAGGGAGAAAAACTAGCAAATAGAATCATGAGAGAGAAGTTAGAGCAGACATCACAGAAATACAGATAATGAGAGATTAGTATGAACATCTGCATACCAGTAAGTTGATTAGCTTAGAAAAAACAGGCATATTCTAAGAAATATACAACCTTTCAAGACTAAACCAGGAAGAAATAGAAACCTAAAAACAGACAAGGAAGGAAACTGAAACAATTACCAAAAAGTCACCCAAAAATCAAGTGTAGGACCAAAAGTCTTCCAGGACAAAATAACACCTACCTATCTTTCTGAAACTCTTCCAAAAAGTTGGAGAGAATGCTTCCAGTCACATTTCATTAAGCCTACATTACTCTGATACCAAAAGCAAATAAGTACATTAAAAAAATCTGCAAACCAATATCCTTGATGAACATATATGTAAAAATGCTCAGTAAAATCTAAGTAAACTAAATTCAAAAATATTTTAAAAGGATTGTACATCATTATAAGCAAGATTTTGTCTAGAGATGCTGGTCTGGTTCAACATATGCATCAAGCAATCAATATAATTCACCACATCAACAATAGGAAAGAAATTGTATGATCATATCAACTGCTGCACAGAAAGCATTTGATAAGATTCAACATGTAGTTATGATAAATACTCTCAAAAAGGCAATAGAAGGAATACAGATTAACATAAAAAAGACAAAAGGAAATGGAAAGATATTACCTGATCATGCATTGGAAGAGTTAAAATTGTTAAAATGGCCATTCTACCCCCAAATACACAGATTTAATGCAATCCCTATCAAAATTCCAAAGGCATACTTCGAGGAAACAGAGCAAACATTATTGAAATTTGTATGGAATCCCAAATGACTCTGAAAATCCAAAGTAATCCTGTCAAAAAAGAAGAACTGAGGTATAATGTTCCCAGACTTCAAATTACACTACGAAGCAATAGAAATAAAAAACAGTATGGTATTGGAATAAAAATGGACATAGAGATCAACAGAATAGAACTGAAAGCCCAGAAACAAAAACAAACTTGAACTGACAGTTCATTTACTGCAAAGGAGTCAAGAATATATAACAGAAAATAAAGTCTATTCAACAAAATGTTGAATAAAAAGTGTTGAGAAAATTGGACAGCACATGTAAAAGAAAAAAACTAGACCACTATCTCACAACAAAAACAAGTATTAATTCAAAAGGGAAGAAGACTTGTATGTAAGACTTGAAATCATAAAATACTTAAAACATAAGCAAAACACTGGCATTGGTTTCAGTGAATGATCTCTTCACTTCAATGGCAAGCAAAACAAAAACAAAAATAAACAAATGGGACTATGTCAAATTATAAGCCTCCTGCACAATATAAGAAAATAATCATTAAAACAAAAATATACCCAAATAAACAGGAAAAAAAAATCTGCTTATCATATATCCAACAAAGGACTAAGCTCTCATTTCTGCAATGAAGTCAAACCACTCAAAAAGAAAACCAACCCAATCAAAAAAAAAAAAAAAAAAGGGCAGAATGACTTAAATAGACATGTCTCCAAAGAAGACATGCAGATGGCCCAACAGGATATAGAAATATGCTCATCATCACTATTCATCAGGGAAATGTGAATCAAAGTCACAGTGATACCACCTCATACCTATAAGAATGGCTCATATCAAAAAGACTGGAAACATCAATTACTGGCAAGGGTTTGGAGAAAAAGGTACTCATATGATGTTGGTTGGATTTTAGACTGATTTAGCCTCTAAGATCATATATACAATGAATCTATGTTGCTCTATAAAGCAAAATGTAAACCAAGAGCTTATATGCATATAGTTTATTTTGGAAAGTTATTCCAGCAAACTAAGAAGAGTGGACTAAAAGCAATTAATAAGCTGTTTTTAATTGTAACTGCTGCTTCATACCTCTGAAGAAAAATGTTGAATTTCCCTCAGAATTGTTGAACCTTGATATGAGACAGGAAAATTTAGCCACTGATTCCTTTCCTGACTGATGGTTGTCCCCAGGGTATTGAATCACTTGCAATTTCAAATGTGTGTGCATCAGAATGAGTTAGTGGGCTAATGTCAACAAGATACATATAACAGCAAACAAGTGCTGGGACCAAAAACAAAAGATCTGTGGCACAGATAAGGTGAGGTGTTATGGCTACATCTTAATGCATCTTGTTATTGCAATGCCTACAATAAAAAGGTGGACTGAGAAGATGTGGATGAGAATACACAAAATGCCTGATACAGTCACCTTTTATACCAATCAGCTATGTTCAAGTTCAGTCCATAACAGTGATATCAAGGAGGGCCACTGCAATCCATTAAAATATATGAAAATAAAACTCTGCAATTAACAAATGTTTTGAAACTGAAAATGGTATTTATTATCTCCCTCCATCAATATGTCTAGATTTCCCCCCCATATATAATTTCATCCACAAGCCTCACTTCAGCAAATCCCAGTGTGACAAACCTTAAAGGCTACATTGATTTTCATTTTGAAGATTCTAAGGCTTTACTTTATGGAGTCATTTACTTATACTGCAAAGAATTACTGAAGTTCAGAGTCTGTATTCTCTTCACCTTTAATAACTAAAACAAAATTATATGTAATAATACATCTTGAAAAAAAAATGAGTAAAGAATATTTGAGTGAATATTAACCTGATGTGATCATAGTGATGACAATGACTAGTTTTTGATTCATTTTAGTTTTTACATCTTTGTAATAAAAGTCGTTACAAAAGCACATGGATACTATAGAAAGTATTCATAGTAAATAGTAATTCATTTAAACCTCAACTGAATAGTAATTCATTTAAACCTCAACAAAATTGATTGCTCATTTTATCAATGAACAAACGGAAACTTAGAAAGTCTGAGTATCTGTATATCATTATACAACCAACTGGAGAAAAGCAAGACAGAGAAACCAGTTCCTTCTGTCTTTGGATCCTGTATTCAAAATCAATGTAATGTTATCATTATGTTTATCTCCAATGTTCTATCATTCAATAAAAGCCCTAACATGGATCAGAACTAAACAATCTCATTTTTTCTCTCCTTCTGAAATTAACCTTGGGGGAAATAAACTGGACTCTATCCTAGCTCTGGAAACTATTAGACCTTCCAGTTTCCTCATTTATAAAATGGAGACAAGACTTAATTTATAGTAATTATACATCCCTATAAATTAAAAAAAATGGATAAAGGAACAAGCATGATAACTAGATTATTGATTCTAAAAGCATACTACCAGGACTTTAATCCCTTTCTTAATATTTTCTACCTGAATAATTTCATCCTAGTCATTTAACCTGCCTCATCTGTAAACTTGATTAGTAATAGTCTCTATTACAGCAAGTTGCTGAATCAAATGTTAATACACATAAAGCACTTAACTCAGTGTCTTACTCACTGAAAGCATATTAGTCATACTAGATAATCTGCAAGTGTTTTATATGTGCTGCTCATGTCAGAATGTAGAATAAACATGAAGTTTTTGGTAAACCTTTATTTGATTGCTATCTCTGACATCATTAGCTGCATGATCCTTTCATCTTGTTTACCTTTTTCAAGCAGCAGTTTTCTTTTATATAATGCAAACAAAAAAAATTATTTCACATGACTTTTAAGAGGATTAAATTATTCATCATAGGAAAAGTCTGGTATGAAGAAGTTTTTCAATCAAATTAGTAGTTTCCTTTCTTCCCTCCTTCCCTCTTTCTTTCCTTTCTTCCCTCCACCCAGCAGCCATTTCTCTGAAAGTCTTAAATACCAAGACATGATTTCAGCAATGTGGTGAATCATTCAAATCATTTTATAAATGAGGCAACATCAAGTACAATAATGCTTTCAAGAAGATTCAGGATATTATTTAACTGATATTCTGTAATAGGAAATATAACAGAAATATTTCTTTCTTAGAGGTATATATATTTTCAACTGGCATACTACTACTAAATTTTGTTAGTATTCTTAGGATACTTACAAGTGGTAAATAGTTGAGAGAACTATATATTCCCAATACTTTGAGACTATTTTAGAGGTGGCAAGAATCTCTTTTTTCTTTTTTTTGACCAAAAGTAGATTGTCTCCTAATGTTCTGATTTAATGCAATTCTGATGAGGCAAGAAGCCTTATCAATGATCTCTTATTAATGTTAAACCTTTAGGGTCCTGTGAACATACTGACAGCTTCTTGTATAACCCGCAACACAAACATTATAGAAAAATTGTATTATGAATAGTACTGATGCTGTGATTAAATGCAATGTTGGCTTTATGTCCTTTGAGAGACTTAAAATACTAGAACTTGGAGACATATGTTCTAACCAATCAGCTCTAGTTACACCTTACATGTATATGAATTTTATAGTTCACAGACGAATTTCACATTATCACACACTGTTTCTGTGAAGTATGCAGCACATGTTTTACCATCTCAGTGTTACAGATTAAGAAAACAGACACAGACATGAGAAATAGTTTGCCCCAAACTTCGCAGTTTGTAAACAGAGACACAGTCAGAATATAACTTTAGCTTAATCTGAATATTGTTATTTCTTTTATACCTGGCACTTCCCTACAATGCAGCGGGAAAAAATCACCCCTTCAAATACGAAAGAAATGACTGGTGACAGTTTTAAATAAAATTATTTATCATTGTTAGTTATGAATTAGGCTTATTATTTAAATTAATTCTCTGGCCAAAGGAGAATCTCCTATTCTATTCTTATTGTCCAATTTGCTTCACATTTAGGTACCCGGAAAAGCTCTATCTTGGCAATGGAACTTTTAAACAAGCCTTCCCATTGGAACCACCTCTATTGTCATAACACCACCAAATTTGCCCAAAAACATCCTCCACCCTCTCTGAAATAAAAGTACATAAGAAATAGCCCTGCCCCTACCCTACCAATAACTCAATAGCTTTTTTCTTTTTAAATTTTCCTTCATTATTTTTAAAATACTCTGCAAAGCACCTTAGAAATCTATGATCTTTATGAAAGGATATAAAAATCTACCAATAATGTCTCCCTTTATAGAACAATTAAGGACAGCTTCTATTCCTTATGATCAACTGTAACTGATGATGAGAGATGAGGATGACCAGTGTTAAAAACAAATAAAGGAAAAAATCAATTTCCATTGGTCATCATTAAATCTGAGAAAAATATTAAAATGTCAATAGACTTAAAATAAACACATCCTAAAAATGATTTTAAAATAATGTGAGTGGGTGTGTGTTTCAATCAAAGAAAAAAGTCATCACTTTAAAATTTGAAAGCATACAGCATTGTAAACCAAAGTTACCTCAATAAATGAAACAAAAACTTGGGTTAGACTAAAAAGAAAGAAAAAAGTGAAGTTATCCATTCAGTAAAGATTTTCTATTCAGAATAAAATTGGCTTTTTCTTTTTTAGTCATTCTTGTTTAATCAAATTGTATGGATTTACTATTCATTTACAATACTATATAACTTTGGGAATACAACTCCCTACCCCTATATGTGCGAAAGGGGAGGGCATAGAGAGGATAATGCGACAGCGTATGGAGCTTTGGTGGAATATGAGAGAAGCATGCACTAGTTGGCTTTTTCTCTCATTGCTATTCCCTTGACTGCTCTTCACCCTTTAAAAACACGATGTGACAGCAATGATGACTGCACTGGGGCGAAAAACTCAGAGGAGAAAATATCTTACTTATTTTTATGGCACAAATTTTCTCTCCTTATTTTCACATCTGTACTATGCAAAGATAACTGAAGGAGAGTGATGAGACAACTGAGAGGAAAGGCAAAGATACCAAAGGGGAAGGTAAATCAAAGAGGCTATATGACACTGAAAATGTCATTTTAGTAAGTAAACCACACCTCCCTTTCAATTCCAAGGAAACAGGTTTTCTCAGTGGCCTTGGTTCCACTGCTGAGTGGGGGAAGGGACCTGCCAATACATAATGGAGTTACACTTAACTAAACCCAGCTTTGCAAAAGTTCAAGACAAATAAATGCCTTTTTTTTTTTTTTTTTTTTTTTTTTTTTTCAGAAAAATGTATCCACTTGATGTTTCTGGTCACCTCTACATTCTCTATTTAGTGTTGTCAACTTAAAATGTTTACCTTGAGTCAAATGTTTCTGAAAAACAGAGAAGCCCCCAAGATACATTAAAAAGTAGGGAGTTTAAAGGGGACACAGAATATAGAAATAATTAAGAATCACAGTAGTTGTTATTTTAAAGTATATTTCTTTTATTATAACTCAAATTTCCATTTTACATTTTATATTAAAGGCTAGAAGGGGTAAAATAACATGATTGGAACAATTTTAGATGAAAAGTCCATGATAACGTAGAAATGTTAGGCTAGAGGAAATTAATAATTTCATATTATCATTAATGATTTAATTTACATATTTGAAGTATCAGTTCCAGATAATATTCCTGACATGCTAGTTAGTGGATAAGTTAGATCTGAAAGCCAAGTGTTTGAATCTAAAGAAAGTTTTTTTTCTTATATTTAAAAAATTTTACAGTGAGTTTATATGCCAGTTATCAAACCAAAATAAAACAATCTAAAGTTTTCAAAGAACTAAAAATATTTTCTATGACTTACCCAGAATTCAGAGATTAGATACTTGCAAATTCTCCTTGACATTGAAAACCTAGACTTACTACCCATACCAATATATTTTTTTAAACAACAACAACAAAATGGGTCCGAGTCAAATAGAAATTAGAAATTTCACACTTTTTTGTGTTTAATTGTAATAAAAACTAAGTTTTACCTTTTATTATAACAGGAAAATCAAAATCAGGATGCAAATTCTCACAGTGCTTTATCAAATCATCTTTTTAAGTAATGGATATAGAAAGTTCACTTGCTCTAAAGCCTCCCACACCTCTGCACACACATAGACTGGCCAATAGGTTCATTCAGGGGTTATTAGGCTCAGATTCTCATACAAATATAGGAAATATAATTCTGGCTCTTGATCAAAAACATTCTCAATGTGCTCATGAAATAGCAAAATATGAAAAGAAACTATCTTCCCAAGCACTGAGCTTGTTATTACCTTATTTTCAATTCCATATGTCAAATGGAATCCTGGAGGGATCAGATATATTATTGGAAACTACATTACAAGAGGGGAAAAAAGCTCTCTATTAGTCTGATAATAAAACTAGGTGAACAAACACCTTGTTTCCCTCTCTAATTTTCTAGCATGGTTTCCTGCCTGGAGGTAAAGGTATAAATTACAAACAGAAGCAATGAAGTATCTATGTACCTGTATATTAGTTTATGGCTACCCAGCCAATTTAAAATGAAATGTTCAACTATGTTTCATATTACCTCCAGTAAAAAGGAAAAAAAAACATAAGTGATGGGTGTTGAGTTATAAGAAGGAGTAAGGTAGTAGAAGAAACTTTTACTGTTTTAATTAATAAGAAAATCTATTATAAATCATCCTATTAAAATGATTGTTTTAAAAAACAGTGTCTAGGTAATTAGGTAAATTATTTACTTTCTATTAGATGACTGAAAGAAAATCTAGATAGAATTAAAAGCCATGTCTTAAAAGAAATGGTTTATTAATGGTCATTGTGGAGTAGCAAAGCCTGGAGGGCGTGGCTTAGAGTAGCCCTTTGAGTGGCTACAGAGTAGCCATTAGAGTGCACATGAGCAGAAGGAGAAAGCAGAGGGAAGAAGCAGCAGCGCAGAGAGCAGAAGCAAGAGGACGCTTCAGGAAGGGCCCCAGAGAAACTGAAGATTTGCTGGGGGCCAGGAGGCTAGCCCCCTAGTCTCCTGGCTCCGGGCTATGAGCAGATGGTACCCAGTGGCCCCCTGGCCCCACCACTTTGTATATAGTTGCCAGAGTTTAAAAAATGGCCATAAAAAGCCACTGAGGGCCCCAGGACTCGTTTATACCCATCTGCCCATCATTGGGAACCTGCTTAGTGCCATTTCCTGCTGGCACTACAGTCATGAATTGTTTGGAATGTTTTAAGTATTAAAAAAAGTTTAAACACCATGTTCATTATTAAGCTTCAAGCTGAATTAAGATTTTCTAAAATTGTTTAATTTGGGTTTTTTTTTTTTTTAAGGCAATGCCTCATTCTCAGCCTATGAAATCTGACATTTTTAGAAATGGATCTGGGTCTAGATGAAAGTATTCAATTTAAGCAAATGGAATTAACCACGAGGATGAGTAATCTTAGTTCTTGAAGGTACTAATCCTTATTGATTATAAGTTTTGGAAAAGAAGGTTTTGAAAATTAGGATTTGTCATGAGATGAATTTTTGTTCATTAGGTTATTTAAAAATCCCAGCTTAATTATTATCACATATAGTTACAAATATCTAAAAAGGGAATTAGAAAATACTCATTCAAAATTTGTTGATAATTGGTCTCTCTGGCTCTGTTTCAAGGTAAGAATGATTTTAAGAAATACTTTAATCATAGTTTCTAAAATCTAGAACCTACGCCAGGTTGAAACTTGTTGCCTGGTAGCCCACACTTTGAAGTAGAATGCTCTGGCTTGACTCCATTTATTCTGAGCAACTGACTATGGTGTTCCTATCCACCACATTCCACTTCTGCCTTGCCTTTGTCAATTACTGACCAGAGATGGTATGTTTTGCCATCTAGTCTAATAAACCAGGATCAGGAAATGAGGTCTGACCAAATAGTTTTAATAGCTTCATGTCAGAACTGCTATTTAGCATACAGGGGTCAAGGATGATGGAGGCCATGGGTCAAAACCTCTCAATGAGATGGAGGTTGCTAATTAATATATGCAACTTCTGGACAGGGCTCAAGTCTTGCTCACTACATCATGTGGCTACAACATTTCTGTGGGGTAGGGTGGAGAGCTCTCAGGCTTTTCCGCCCCCTCCCCTTGGGGATGGGCCTCTGCAGGCCTACATGCTGCTGAGACAGAGTAGCAAAGCCTGAGGGGCATGGCTTACAGTAGCCTTTAGAGTGGCTACAGAGTAGCTATAAGAGTACACAAGCCTACAGAAGGAGAGAGGGGAGGGAAGAAGCAGCAGCACCCAGAGAGAGAAGCAGCAAGAGTATGCTGCAGGAAGGGCCCCAGAGAATCTGAAGGTTTGCTTGGGGCTAGGAGGCCTAGCCTCCTGCCCATCCCCCCACCCCACCCCTGGTATAGTTGCCAGAGTTTAAGAGTTTAAATAAATAAAAGGCCATAAAAAGCCACCAAGGGCTCCAGGACTCATTTATACTTGTCTGCCCATCATCCAGAACCTGCCTAGTGCCATTTTCCTGCTGGCACTACAATTTCTTAATAAATAAATATCTGTTAAATAAATGAATGAAAAATATTAAGAGGAATGCAGATCTGAAGAGGAAGAAAAACTAACTTGTAAAAGAATGCTAAAAACTGTTCAGAATGTTTGGCCACTGACAAAGGTTAAAACCAACATTAGTGGCAGCAAGGCGCCAGGCTGCCAGTAGCCATAAAAGCCTCAAGGCCGGCAACCTTGAGATAGAACTCCCCCTGCCTGGGGCGAGGATTCCAGAAACTGGTAAAGATAACAGCACAGACCATCTGCTCCACAACCCCCTCATCCTTGATGTCTTGCCAAGTTCACTAGGACTTGCTGAATTCCATTGCCTTTATAAGCTGACCCAATTCTGTACTCGGGGTCCTCATTTTGCCCACAGGACCACTGTGTCGGTATACCGGGCTGATTTGGACCCTAGCTCGAGCTAGCAATAAATCACCGCTTTGTTGTTACATCGAACTCTGCCTCAGTTGTAATCGGACCCGTAACATACTTGTAACAAACTGACTTTGTTTTTCTCTCCATCAAACCCTTTTCAAACTAAATATCATAGCTTTTCTTCTTAGGCAGTCAGGTAAATAATTACTTTTTTTTAAATTGTTATTTATGTCTTTTAAATTTTGTATTTCCCTTGGGTAGCCCACCACCAATTCACCCATGATCCATCTCCATGGTCCCTTGTGTTCTTTTCCATTCCCTTTTGTGCCCTTATCTTCCCCTCCCCCCACCCCCACCCCCAGTGTCTCTCTCCTATTTGGTTTCCCTATAGTCCTGTTATAATAATTACTTTTACAAATATAAATCATATCAATGTGAAATAAAGTATTCAATTGTTGTTTCCTTTACTAACAATACTCTATATTCTATATCCCAGGAAATGCAGAATATATTTCACAATCTTTCTTAGCACAGTGTGCCAGAGATCCACAACTTGTAATACCACTGCTGAGAGAAAATATATCCATACCCCATGTTGAGAAAACTTGTGGATTGGTCTTATAAAAATGTTCTCATTTTACAGCATAAAAATAGTGACAAAGTAAACAAATTGGACTCCATCAAAATTATAAACTTTGTTCTTCAAAAGGCACTATCAAGAAGGTGGAAATACAATGCATAAACTGAGAGAATATATTTGCAGACACTATATATGAAATGGAACTTGTATCCAGAATATAAAAAGAACTATGAGAAATAAAAAAAGAAAAGAGCCTCCCCGGTGGTGTAGGGATGAAAGTCTCAGTACTATCAAGTTATCACCAGCCACTGCAGCATGAGTTTGATCCCTGGCCAGGGAGCTAACCCACATGGCATAGCAAACCTCTCCTGTATCACCCACTGCTCCCCTCAGCAGTGTATTTCACTAGATCTGCCTGTTCTGCTCCCCACTCTGTCTCTGGTGAATTCTCTCAATCCCTGCATCTCTGGCATACTCCCCAGTTTTTGCATGCATAAATAAATCTTTAAAGAAAAATATAGAAATCAACAAAAAGCCAAATTAACCAACTTAAATATGGGCAAAGAAACTGACTATACATTCCTTCAGAGATATGAAAATAGTTCAGAAGCATATGAAAAGATGTTCAACATCATTTGTCATCAGAGAAATGCTAATCAAAACCACAATGAGTACCATTTCACACCCATGACGATTCCTAGACTAGAACTGTCGGGCGCGCCCCTCCTAGCCTCCCAAGACGGCGCTTGGCTGTATACCCAGCAAGTCTACGAGCAATGGTAAACATGCCCATGTAAGGAAAGTAAAACAGGACGTGCGTTTGATTGGCCAGGGTATGCGAACGCCCTAAGCGTGAACACCTCATGCAAGCCCCGTGCCTGCGCTTGTGCGCAATAGCGTGCAAGTGAACAAGCAACTGATTGGTCATTGTGTGCTTCCCCTTTTATGCTATTGGTCATAATTCTGTATAAGTTTGAGCTGTGTGCGCAATAAAGAAGAAGAAAGAAACCACCAGAAAAGAGAAGTGTGTGTGTGCCGCGTGTGTTCCTGCTGGCGGGAAGCGCGCGACAAGAACAATCAGATATTGGTGAGAAGGTGGAGAAACTAAAGCCCTTACACACCAATAGTAGAATGCAGGTGGTGCAGTCATATTAGAAAATAATCCAGCAGGTTCTGTAAAGGAACATACAGGTACTATATGCTCCAACAATTCCATCCCTGCTATATACCTGAGAAAAATGGAAAATCATGCTTAACAATATTCAGGGCAGCATTATTTCCAAAAATGTTGTAGTAACTCAAATGTTCAACAACTAATGAATGGATAAATTAAACACAATATATCAGAATATTGGAAATTATTATTTAGAAATAAAAAGAAATAAGGAACTGGCACATGCTACAGCAGGCAAAAATCTGAAAATACAACGCTAAGTTAAAGAAATCAGTCACAAAGTAAAGAGTTATTACATGACTTCATTTACATGAAATGTCCAGAACAGCAGTAGATTAGTGATTGCCTACGGCTGTGGAGAAAGAAGGATGGGATTTCTCCTTAGGCAGATGAAAATATTCTAAAATTGATTGTGATGATAGCTGCACAGCTCTGTGAATATACTAAAAGCCATTGAATTTTACACTTTACATGAGTAAATTGTATGGTATGTGTATTATATCTCAATACAATTGTAACAAAAACAATTCCAGCTTGAAGGAAGCACTCTCATTTTCTTTTCTTCCATCCTTCAGCTAATCAGGACTTTCATTCACTTTGTGCAATTAAATTAGTAATATTTAAAGTGGACAGTATCTAGGGAGGACCTTGTCTTAACAAAAAGTGAAAACAGTCTGAATTTAACAGAGGCATGCACACACTATAAACTCTAATTTATACACATACACACACACACATACACACACACACACACATTATAGCAAAGAGTCTAAGACACTGTTCAACAAGTTGAGGATTCTTTCTCATTTCAGTCAATCACAGCCAGTTTTCCAGCAGTTTCCCTAAGGGTTTTATGACCAGGACCAATTAGGCAGTATTGCTTTATTGTATTGTTAAGTCCTGCCAACAGTTTGGTGAATTACACAGCTGTCACATCAGTACATGAGTAATAGTCATCACATACACAATAACAGTAACACAGGCACCCTGTGAGCCACTCACAGGAAAAAGAAGAGACTGACAGTTCCAAAGTAGCCGTGGAATCATTGTAGGGTAAAAGAAGCATACTCTAATTTCTGTGTAGTTTGCATAACAAAGCAAATCAAGAGTCCTTATTTCACTCTTCCCAAAGCACATAATAAGAACACTTTAAGACCTGATGGGCTTCAAGAACTCTTTTTTATAGAGCTTGCACACAACAAAATATCTAACATCTAAATAGCGCCAACACCTTACCATCCCAGAAATAGACATAGAGATCTATATATTTACATCTGTAAAATTAACTTGAAAGTCTTTCTTATAATTTTTGTAATTTGTGTTTTTGATAATGGGTGGATGGGGGATTAAAACTGATCAAGGGCAGTGCCCAAATTGTTTGCTGGTCAATATCTTAGTTCTGCACCTGTGAACACAATTGCAAGACTACTTAGGCTTAGGGAACAATAACGATGGGATTTATTTAACAAACAGGGAAAAACAAAACTACTGAGGTCAAAATATGGCCGTTTACCTTACTTAAAGCAATGTCTAGTCCTTTAAGTCCCAAAGAAGAGACAACGAAGGCGGCACCTTCCTGCCACTGCAGACGTAGAGCTACTCTTCCAAACAATAGGCCACATGTCCAAGATGGTATCTTCTTGCTTCTGCAGACACACAGCAGCCAGACTGTAGGCCAGGTTCCAACTCACAAAGATAACAAAGGACACAACTGGAGATGATCCCAGAGCTGCCATGGTCCCCCAGCACAGCACCAGGCCAACAACACTGAAAACAGCAACTACAGTACCCAGACAGCCCAACAGACTGCACTCACACATTTTAGGAAGGTGCCTGCTCCAGGCCTTTGCCTTCTTCCTTCAGCTGCAGTAAAAACAAAACTGGGAGCAGTTTCCGTCACTCTGCTACTTGCAAAACTTCCAAAGTCACTGGCCCCGAAGTCTCTGAAGATTCCAAAAATGCTCAGTTCGAAACTCTACATACTGGTGGCTCAAAAACTCCTGGTGGCTGATTTCCAAACTCTCAATCATGGTGGCTGCATCTCCTGCTGCTGGGTTTCCTCTTCTACATCATGGCGACTGACTTTCCTTCTTTTTCAGTCCCTTTCATTTCTCATCAGAGTATCCACCCCAGACTACAATATCTTTTTAGCATTTCCCTGGGGCTAGCTATCCTCATCAGCAACCCCCTTCAGGGGGCACCACCTATTCCGGATTTTGGTCTCAGCCCTGTTAGAGTTTGCTAGGTGAATTAATGAAGATTCTGAGCAGCCTACTCTGGATGTCAAGATGAGATTAAATGTACAGGAAAATACTTATGAAAATACCTGTGTGAAAGACAATGGGATGCTGGGAAGAGGGTGACCCAGAGAGGCTAGGTGAGTCATGAGGCCACATCATAGTGAAAACCAGTATCAGAGAAAGAGAGAAGTGGGAGGGGAAGTGGAAACAGACTATGGAAATAGACTATCATGACATCAAAGGAAGTTTGCAAGGCTGTTGCAAAGTACTTGACACAAAGTAAAGTCATCCAAAGAAGCCCATGTCTCCCAGAAATAGGTCTTTAGTATCTTGTCCTGCTTAGTGATTAGTTGGGAGCAGTGAAGGGGAAGTAAGTTTTCAGTATAAATGCAGACAAATCTTTCAGAACGTAGCATCTGGTCAACTAAACCCCATATAGTTTACAAAATGTATTCTCATGGCCACCACACTGTGATTCACCATTATCATCTATTCTCAGGAAATCCTGCACTGTGGAACTGTCTAACACATGAGATATTTCTAAATGCAAAGGAAGCTTTATTAACATTGAATATGGAAGTAAAGAAATTGACATGATTAATGATTTGTAGATGTTTAATAAACATTTGTTAACTTTGATTTTTTTACTTTCTTTTATTAAATATAATATGTAAATATCAATTGCATATATGGCCCCAATTTTTCACTCTGCTCTTTATCTACACCTTTACCATGTGATGTATTTTATGCCTTCCAGATGTATTGATCCCTTAATCATTTATATAATTTCCATTTGTCTCTTATTGCCTCTTTAATGGGAAGTAAGACTATCTCTGCCTTTTAGCTCTGCCAATTAAAGAATTATTTTCCAACCATTAACTTTGAGGCTATGTTTATATCTGGAGCTCAGACGGGTCTCCTGGAGACAACAGAAAGTTGGGTTTTGTTTTCTAATCCAACTGGCCACTTTGTGCCATTTAATTGGTGAATTCAGTCCATTTATATTTAAGGTGATTATTGATAGATGAGCATTTGCTACTACCATTTGGTCCTTATCTTTCTGGTTGTATAGCTCTGCAAAGTAAAATATCATTAAACTATAATTAAAATGAAAAGACACCCTAATAAATTAGAGAAAATATTTGCATGCCATATATTCAACAAAGATGTGGACAAAAACGGACCCTCATATATTATCAGTGGGAATGTATACTTATCCAGCCTCTACAGAAAACAGTATAGAGGTTTCTCAAAATAACAATAGATCTATCATGTGATCCAGCAATTCCATTCCTAATTAGTTAACAAAAAAATCCAAAAGCACTCATTTGAAAGGATATATGTACTCCTCTGTTGATTGCAGCATTCTTCAAAATAGTCAAGATATGGAAGGAAACTATGTACTCAAGAGCAGATGAGTGGATGAAAATATATGTTTTACGTATACAGTGGAATACTGTGGCGATATAAAGTCAAACTCTAGGGTATATTTCTTGGTTATGAATACACCACATTATAAGTATAGGGGTGCCTGATACCTTTTTGTTTAAGTGTTCTATTATTTTGTGGGTAAATACCTAACAGTGGTATTACTGGATCATATAGCACGATTCAGTATTTTCTTAAAGAATCTCCATACCAGGCCTCCCTGGTGGCGCAGCGGTTAAGCGCTGCGCTGTGGAGCTGTGGGCAGCTGCAACGAGAGTTCAACACCCAGCCAGGGAGATTCCCACATGGCGGACCTGTTGATCTGCCTGTTCTGCTCCCCACTCTGTCTCTGGTGAACCCTCTCACTGCCCCACACATCTGGCCTGTACCCCAGCTTGTATGCATAAATAAATCAATCTTTAAAAAGAAGAAAAAAGAATCTCCATACCATTTCCATGGAGTCTGCACCAATTTACATTCCAGACCAACACTTGTTTCCAGTCTTTTTTATGTGTCATTATTTAACAATGGCTTTTATATAATTCATTCTTATTGTAATATCTCTTTGTGGTCTTAACTCTAATTTCCCCAATGATAAGTGATTTTGAACTTATTTTCATGTTTGTGAGCTGTCTGCATGTTTTCTGTGGAGTAGTGTTTACTTAGGTTGTTTGACCATTTTTCTGATTTTATTGTTTTGTTGTTGGTGGTGGTGGTGGTGATGGTGGTGGTGGTGTTGAATTGCATGAGTTCTTTATGTATTTTTGAAATAAACTCCTGCCAGACAAGTGATATGCACATATCTTCTCTCAGTTCATAGGCTGCCTTTTGTTTTTGTGTTGGCTTCTTCAGCTGTACAAAAGCTTTTCAGTTTGATGTAAGTGCCATTTGTTTATTTTTGATTTTGAGTCCCTTTTCATCTTCATCACAGCTTCCTCAATGACCTCAGATCTCCACACTTTATACATTATGGTGAAAAATAGTCCCTGTCAGGCCGAAGAAATCTCTAATTGTATCCTTTCTCCACAGCAATTGATACAACTTGTATTTCTCAAGTGGTGTTCTTACAAAACCATTTAATGTCTCTAATTCCAGGAAAAAAAAAAGGCATTTAATATTTTGTAGCACGAGACTCTCTAACTTTGAAAAAAATGAAAATAAGGGGAAAAAGGAAGATGAGAGGGAAGCCAATAAAAATATAATGTGTGTACATACACACAAACATGGGCATGCACACACACACAGACTTACTCTAGGTTCTATTACCTGAGAGGCACTATATTACACATTTTTATATAGATTCTCCATGAATCCTTGAAAACACTCTATTGTGCTTATTGACTTAGGAGCTGAAGAATCAAACAATGAAGTATGTCCCCCAAATCACCCAGCTGGTGAATGTCAGACTGAAGAGTAGACTTGAGATCCTACCTGATTTCTCCACTTAAATTGTTGGCTGCTAAACTTAATTGCCCCATTACAGATGCCCTTAGCTGTGGGTTTGTTGAATTGAATGTAAGTAGTTCCACATTACATAAGACACACACAATTTATGAAACACTTTCCATATACTGACATGAATATAGAGTACAAATATATATTGAATGCCTAGTCAAGGCACTCTTCTAGGGTTAAACTGTCTTCTTTCTGTCTCGGAATTTTTGTATTGTCATCTATTATATGGCATCCATATATGATTTTCCCCTACACTATAGCACCAGGGGCTGACAGGGCAGCAGTAGTATTCTTCGACTAAAAGAAATTCTTGTATTCTACAAAACTGGATCCCTGCATTTTTTAAGTGCAATTTTCTTCTGTAACATTTTATAGTAGGTATGACTGTCATATAGCCATTACGAGCATGCTGCATTTCACAGTTCTCTTAAGCAACAAACATTCTTTTCATTCAAGTTTTTTTTTTTTTTTTAAATCTCATTTCCTGCATATGACTGTTTGGTGGAATTATATTTGGACTCATAAACTATGTTCCTGAACTCGGCAGTTTAAAAAGACGGGAAAATGTGTTTTTGTCTCCTACCCTGCTAGCAGCTCTATGAAATTTTACTCTTGCTCAGGGATTATCTCTGGTGTCCTGCACAGTGACCTATATGGTGCCTTCTTGCCTAACAGTGTTAAGAAAAGGGCTCATACATTGAGAAGTACTCATCCTGGACTCCAAGTATTTTTTATTTAAAAACCTGGGTTTTTTTTTCTTATCATATAGACAATAGTTTAGTAAGATAATATATTTAAGTACATGCACAAACATCATCCAGTGCCACAAAATCTTCAAGAACTGTAACTGCTAGTATCACTGACTAGCAGTGATAAAATGTCATCAAATAACTATATGAAACTTCTGAAATTTTAAAATGTCATCAAATAACTATATGAAACTTCTGAAACTGATGCCTAATACTACATTTTCTGGACTCTGATGACGATTAAGTATTGTCACAAGCTGACTAAGTGAAATTCCAATGATGAGGAATCTTTTATCATTCAAGTTTATTGTGATGACTACAGAATTGCTAAGGAGGAAAGTCTTTCAACTTCACTACCGCTGAATCAATCAATCATCTAAAATTAAAGAGCCACACTTATTCCAGTAAGTGGCAAAATTTAAATTATAAATCACACTCTCACACACACTTACTCATTACAGTCATTTTGCTCATATGTTAGATGATAAATAGTGCTATAGAGGAAAATAAAGGAGAGAAGGGGATAGGGCATAGATAATGTCATGGAGAGAGATTGCTATTTTAAAAGAGGTAATCTTTGAGGAAGTGTCATTTGAGCAAACCTCAAAATAGTGCAGAGTCTATCCATGTGCATAAAATGAAAGAAGAGTACCACAGACTAAGGGAACAGCCAGTGCTAAACCCTCAAGGCAAAAATATGTTTTCCTAGGTCAAAGAAAAGCAAGGGCAGCAAGTGCCTAGAGCCAAGTAATCAAGATGAGATGTGAGAGTGAGCCCTGACCTTGAAGAGGCTGTATAAACATGGCCTTGTATTCCCACTGTGTGGGGAGTTGGTAGAAATTTCAAGCAGAAGAGTAACATGATCGTGTGTCTAATTGAAAAGAATCATTTTCACTTCTCTACTAAGGTCTAGTGTAGGGGGAAGGGTAGAAGCAATGAGACCCAGTTAGGAGGCAAAAATTCAGCAAAAGAGAGTTGGTGAAGAGGAAAAAGAATGAAAAGTATTTGGATTCTGGATAGAGCTGGAAGAGATGACAAGGACTTATGAACAAATAATATAGGGAATAGACTATCAATCATTAAAAGTCCAAGATTTTCGTGATCCAAGTGTTTATATTTAGAAACACGAATTTCAGTATCAAGAGCATATAGATGACATTTAAAATATTGAGGATGGGTAAGGTTCTCTGGGGAGTTGTAGGTAAAAGGATTGTTCTCTAGAATCCACCAAAATTTAGACATTGGGGAATCAAAAAGGCAGACATAGAAGTAACTGGTGAGAGGCAAACTGAACTAGGAATTCCCTGGTTTCCCAGAAAGCAGATTTTTTTAAAAATGTATATCAAAGGAGAATAACAAAAATTAAGTCAAATGCGAGCAATAATATTGTGAGTTTACCATTGGATTTAGCAATGTGGAGGTTGCTACTAACAGTGACAGAAGCAGTTTCAGCAAACTAATTAGAGGAGAAAACTGGTTTAGAATGAATTCAGACACCAAGGGAAGAAAGAGAATTGGAGATAGCAGTATTGACAATTCTTCATGTTTGTTAAAGGAACCTAAGAAACGAGGCAAGGATTGGTGCAGAATGTGAAGGCAAGAGATTTATTTGCTGTTTGCTTTGCTATTGTGGTGAGTGTTATTTTTTGGTTTTTGTTTTGTTTTGTCTTTCAGATAGTGTAAAATTCCTCTTCCATACTTCCCCTATGTCCAAGGTTTCATTGTTGAGTTGCAAGATGAACTTATTGGAAACAAAATGTTTTTCATAATGTGTAATAATGTATATACATTAAAGTAATGACATATTAATGTACTGAACTGTTTTATGAACATAAAATATCAACAAGAAAGAGGGTTGTTACTTCTATGAAAATAAAGCTGAAACTATTGGTAAGACTTAATAAATCTAGATTAGTTTAAAAAAATATGATGAGAAGTCTCAATTATTTGGAAAGAGAAACCCAAAAAAGGAATTCTGGAGTCAAATTTCTTTGCTAGTGTTTTAAGTTCTTACTCTAAAGGAAAATAATATTACTTAGAAGGTAATTTTTATCTTTTTTATAATATATATATATTTTATTGTTATTTATGTCTTTTACATTTTGCATTCCCCTTGGGTAGCCCACCACCAATTCACCCGTGATCCATCGCCATGGTCCCTTGTGTTCTTTTCTATTCCATTTTGTGCCCTTTCCCTTCCCTCCCTCC
>PVIJ01016770.1:0-31594 GCA_004024925.1 Scalopus aquaticus | reverse complement strand
TGCATTTCGTGATGTAAACATCCATTTATTGCAGATTACAAAAAACTAGAGCCAAAATTAGAATTTGACTGTCATATTCGTGTTGAGCACATACAAATTGATAGGAAATGACTAATTTTATTTCAGTGATATGACTTTTGTAAAAATTTGTTGACCAGTCTAAGAACCCTTTCAATCTGTTTCCTCTGTCCTTTTGATGTATCTTTTTTAGTCTTTGAACACTTCCTTGCAAAATAAGAGGTTTATGAGCATTTTTAACGAAAGAATTACATGTTTGTACTAGCTGTAACCACAATAAAATGCCATGGGGGTCAGCCTCCCCTTTGTATCCCTTTGTCCAGGAAGACCTGTCATGGAAGGGGAGGGGCTAGGCCAGGCAGGAGGCTGGCTCTGGCACCTGTGTCCTGCAAGACTCCAGAGAAGCATTTGCTGAAAGAAGTCTCCGTGTGGGCTAAGGAATTAGGAGCCATTGGGTAAAAGGAAAATGTGCTTATTCTGTTTGTTTGTTACTCATAAGTCTTACACTGATGGAAGTTTCTCTGCCCCACCTAAGCAAGCCAGCTGCAGAAGAGAAAAGGTTCCAGGATCGGTGCTCAGAACTAAACAGTGCACAGCAACTGATTCTACAACCAGCATTTTCACACCACGAAATAAGGGCAAGAGGCAGCAACACAGAATGTGAGGGTGTCAGGACAGGCTGCACACGTCATCACACACACGGCTCACTTGGCCCACAGCACGAAAGGTGCAGAAGATAAGACCCTGCGGGCAATGTGGGAGGGAGTTGATGTTTCATGTTTAAACTTAAGTTCCCACCCCAACCCCCCACCATCACAAAGGGTCAGGAGGTTAAATTATTCCCACTTTAAAAAAGAATGCTAATAATTTACTTTAACCTCGAATCTATGGTCAAGCCTCAAAGGAAGATTAATGATATACGCAGAGATTCTAATCTGTTGTAAATTGTGTCTTAAATCACATTTTCCTAGCAGATTACATGGTGACAATGCATTAACCTATCACAGACGACTTACACCTCTTATTTGAGGACGCAACAACACAATTGAGAGTCCAGTCCTGGAAAGTTGAAGTCTCCCGAGTGCTTACTGAAAGGAAAGTGGAGCAGTAAGTCACGACCAGACGCAATTAGAAAACCAAATCCTGTGAACTGTAAACAAATCATCTCAGGGCCTTTTCATGGGTGGCCTGAAATCTGTGTTTGCCAGGTACGGACCTTACACCTGCAAGTGGGAAAACACGATCCCCCAGATCTACACACGTGATGACAGACCTGAAAGAGATATAACTCACACACCTAATAGTTTTGATTTACTCTTTGAGGCATGGTAAACTTAGCACAAGAAATAAGGCCAAACACATCCTCCCATACCACAATGCAAGGTGTGCCATGCTATTTTTGCTCTAGATATGGATTTTATGATTTGGTTCGGCCCTGTCACCTTCAACTCGACATATAAAGAAGAATTTCTTCTCATTGAAAATCAAGAGAAGAAAGGTAGAGGGTGCCAGGAGAAGCCAGAGGGCTTGAGTGTGAAGGGGCCTAAAAGCAGCCCCCACTTTACCTTCTGCTGTTTGGAAATGTGCCGACTTTAAAAGCAATTTAGGAGTCAGTGTGTTAGCATGTGGAAAGTCAACCTTAACAGAACGGGTAAGCGGTCTCTTGGCAAGCAAAAGGTGTCTGATAAAGTGAGTTCCAGACCAAAGCTCCAAATTAAGTATTTGAGAATGTCATCCAACAGAGAGCGAGCGCAAGAGAGAAGCCAAATATTTGGCAAAAAATACAGCTGAGTCGTGAAACTGTAGACCAGGCTGCCAAGTCTCAAAGAATACTCTTAGGTACAATTTACTAAACCAACTAAATAAGAGGCCGCAGTAAATTACAGATGAATGCAGACGTCGGTAGATGCTCGGGTCGCCTCTAACCCTATTAAAACTTTAAACACTCTGGTGCCTGATAGCCTGAAAGATTGAAAATAGTGCCTCAGTGAACTATTGGAAGAAAACTGTGTGTGTGTGTGTGTGTGTAAGAGAGAGAGAGAGAGAGAGAGAGAGAGAGAGAGAGAGAGAGAGAGAGAGAGAGAGAGAGAGGGAGAGAGGGAGAGAGGGAGAGAGAGGGAAGAGAGAGAGACAAAGACAGACAGACAGGCAGACACAGAGCCAGACAGACAGAGCCAGAGAAAGATAGGGGTTGGGGGCCCACTCATCCCTGCTGGTCCCACCTGGTGCTTCAGAAACTGGTGGAGACCATTGCTGCCAAAGGCAGGGGAGCACTGCTCTGAAAGCACAGGGCGGCCAAGTTGCCAAGCCGAGAGCTTCACTGATTCCCAGAAACAATGCCTGCATCGGGGGCTTAATTTAAGACCAGTTCCCTGAAGATAAAGCCGAGGGGACAAAGCGTGAATGCTAGGAGAGGAAAGCAGCTTCTTTATTCCACACGGAGATGGGCCTCGCAGCAGGGCTGAGCCAGAGACACTGCTTTCACAGCTACGAGTCTGGCTTGGGAGATGCCGCCATTTCTAGGACACTTACTTTTATTTGCCTTGAAAGAAGCAGGATGGTTTCCACCCCCTAGAGCTGTGCGCTATGATTTACAGAAACCTAGCACATATGTGCCAAACTTTCAAGTGTTCTAAAATATTTTATTCTGAGATAGGTGCTTAGGAACCCAGGATGTAATCCTAAAACACAGCCTAAAATTTGATCCCTTGGTGAAATTATGGGATCTTAGTTGTCTGCAATGATGAACAGCTAGAAAAGAAAACGCTCAAGGAACAGATGATCTGAGCCATTCACTGTCTCTACGGTGAGCATTGCTTGTGCATCAGAAACTTCCCGAAATTCCTTCCTTGCAGAAGTCGAGACTAGACATCTACATTCAGCAGATGGGCAGGTTCTGCCCTCTCAAGACTGAAAACAGAAAACCCAAGTAATCCAATAAAAATAGAAAAAGTGTATGCAACAGACAGAGGGGCAAGTAACTCTGAACAGAACATAAATGGAATACATTTACTCTCATGGCAAAGAGAGGAGACTCAGGAATCAGACAGATTCTCAATTGTACCATTTAGGTTCTAATGACCTTGGCTAATTACCTAACCTCTCTGTGCCCCAGTTGACACAGCTATAAAATGGGACAATCATAAAAAACACTCATCTGCATTAGAGTTCACTGGTGGTGAAACAGAGCTAGCAGAGTGTGTGTATATCCTATTTCTGTATATAGAACGAGATGTTAAGGAATTGGCTCTGGTGATTCCAAAATTTGTAGGGTTGGCCAACGGGTTAGGGACTTAAGAAAGAGCCAATATTCTAGTTTAAGTCCAACTGCTTGCATGATTTCTTCTAGCTCAAGGGTGGCCAGTCTTTTGTTCGATGTATGCCTGCAACTGATTAGATGAGGCCCACGCACAGTATGGGGGTAATCTGCTTTACTTCAAGACCACAGATTTAAACGTTAATCACATCCAAAAACATGCTTGCAGAATCTTCCAGAATAATGTCTGACCACATATCTGGGCTTATCAGACTCAGCCAAGTTAGCACATCAAATTAACCATCATACTACCACAAAGGATTTTTACCAGAGTTAAACCAGCTAATTTATGTAAAAGGCTTAGGACAGTGACTGCCACATAATAAGTGCCATATTTATGTTAGCTATTGCTATTATCACCACCATTATTATCATTCGTATTAGGAGAGTGGCAGAAGAGCCATGTAGATGACTTTCTAAGCAAGAGACCCATACTTCTCCCAAACAGTTTGGAAAGTCCTTATAAAGAAATAAGAGGTTTTGGGCCTTTCTGATGGCGCAGTGGTTAAGTGCTACGCTGTGGAGCTGTAAGCAGCAGCAATGAGAGTTCGACGCCCGGCCAGGGAGATTCCCATATGGGGCAGCAGACCTTTCCAGCCTTGCCTGTGGCTCCCCTCATCAGTGTATTTCCATCAGTCTGCCTCTGTTTCTGATAAACCCTCTCGCTGCCCCACACCTCTGGCCTGTACCCCAGCTTGCATGTATAAATAAATAAATCTTTAAAAAAAATAAGAGGTTTTGCAAGTGTGGAAATAAGGGAAGTGTGGCTAGAACACTAGGCTCGGGTGTACCTTGGGGAAAATCTGATCTGGAGCAGAAGGGAAGCCGCAAGAATAAGAAGAGAAGGAATGGCCTTCAGAATGGAAGATGAGACCCTCAGCCCCTTAGAGCCACTGGAAGCTTCTCAAAGGCCTTGGGAAGGGGGTTTAATACACCAAGTGAGGGGGCAGAAGGTAACATTCGTAGAAAAGCTGAAAAAAATGACTTGAGCAGAAGGGGGGGGTCTTCCAATAGGGGGAGATGATGACACTCCAGGTAATGAAGAAAGAATGACCATTTGTCCCCTGCCCCTGAGGACTGCAGAAATGGGAAAGGTGTATAACAGAGTCAGATAAATGATAAGGATTTTTGCTTAGAAAGTTGAAAATTTCCCACAGGTACATTCCTCTAAGAGTGGAACTTGGTCCAGTGGGAGAGCAGCAGAAAATTAAACAATTTCCTTTGACAAGTGCCATTTTCATTCACTCTTTTCACTTACCTTGTAACTTATCTCTCACTTTAAACAAGCCAACTCTTCTGAATTTATGCCAATAATAAAGCCAGACATTAATTTATCCTACTCTGTCAAAAGACTTAAACATAACAGCATATTAGACAGTGACATATATTGTTATTGCAGCTTACCTCCAGCAGACATTCATAATCCAGAAAAAAAAGAGAGAGGAGAAAAGTTAAATTATGAGAGCACGGCACCAGTAACTCTCATGCATGGGAGGTAAAGAGGGGGGCATTCAGAACCAGGTAATAAAAATAGGCCAAAAAAACCCAAAAACAAATCAAAACAAACAAACAAAAAAGCACTGTATTTCAAGACCAAGAAGATTTTCTCCAGAGACATCATTTCAATTCTCGTTTCTGTAGTTGTCTAATTCAATGGAAGACTTTCTTCCCTCGTGAAAACCACACATATTTTATAATAGATTCTAGTGAAGAAATCAAGATCCTTTTCTTAAAAAAAAAATCATATAAAGATACTAGAATACCCCACCAAATGGTTAATAAAACATAGGTAGAAGCTGCCCTAACAAGTAGCAGAGATGGAATGTTTGGTAGGGTTTCTGAAGATAAGGACACGGGGAATTTGGGAGCATCCAGAGTTGAGCAAAGATACAGGTCTTCAGTTGGCCTCCAGAGAAGAGCAGGAGTGAGGACTGAGTCTTGGTGGAGGGAGAGTTGGGACAGAGCCTCGTATAGCAACCCTGGGCCTAGGATGTCTACGGTGCTCCCAGCACCCAGCAGAAAGTGTTCGCCTGAACAAGGAGTGCATTTCAGGGAGCAAGACCAGAGCGGGCAGATCTGCTGTAGGGTCACTTTGTATTAAATCAGCATCTAGGGAACCCCATGTTTGCTTTTTCCTCTTGCCAAGATCAGAGTCTAGCTAAATCACTGTGTGGGTGTTACTGGGTAAGGGGTTTAAAAACTCTCACAGGCCAGCCTCTCTCACCAGTTCTGGGTCTGCTACCCACCACCAAAATGGAAACAAAAGGAACTTTGATGCAGCAAAATAAGAAACAAAACAATTTATTCTAACCAAGGTAGAGGGAGAGGGGAGAGGCCAGTTACTAACTGAGGGAGTCGCAGCTGCAAGAGCTGGCAGGGTGCAGCAGAGCCCACCAATGCTAAGGTCAGGGCCTCCCCCCATGCCTGGGTCGGGGGTGCGGGGGGGTGAAGGCTGCTGCCCACAATTACTCCAGTGGAAAGGAAAGAGCAAGCCCACCTTTTTTAAAGGTTCCCCCAGAATGTCCACTCAGCTCCACTCCCTTCCCAGCAGCCCCTCAAGGAAGACTTTGGGGCCAGAATTCAGACCCAGACACTGCACAAGCAATTGTCCCTTCCAGCGTGGGTGCCAGACCTCAGGAGCAAGAGTTCAGCTCTTCCTCTGGCTGGCCACCCTGCGGGCCAGGGGTGCAAAGCTCAGCTTCAGAAGGACTGACCCAGTGTCCACTAGTAGTAGGTGCTCACTGGATGTTTGTTGAAGGAATGGCCCATCTTTTTGCTGGCATCTATTTCTCCCAACCTGTACCCATCCTGTAGCCATTCTAACTATGAGATGAAGGGGAAGGTCAGATTTCTAGAAGCATCTCACTTCTCCAGGCTACCATACACTGGGAGTTTAGATGGAGTGTGGCAGATGATCAGTTGCTAACTAAAGTTTTCCTAGTAGGTAATAATGAGGACTATGACTGATTCAGACATTTTTCTTTTCTTGAGGATTTCAGAAATCTGGTTCGTTTCCCTTTCCCCTAACATACAGACCCAGAATAACCTTAAAATAAATAAAATATTAGCATCTTATGAAGAATCGCTATATACTTAATAAGTTAATAGTGCATGAGATAAAAAAATATTGTGTGTGATTTCATTAGTCAGTGATAGAAATAAAAAAGTATTGCTAATATTCTGAACATTTAATATGTGCCCCCAAACTTTGCTAAGTACTTTACAGGCATTATTTTGGCTAAATCTATGACAACTCCATTATCTTTATTTTATGGATCAGGAAACTGGAGATCAGAGAAGTTTAGTTACTTGCCTCGGGTCACACAGCTCATAACTGGAAAATCAGCTTCAAAGTCTACCTGCTTTAGCAATATGCTACACTGTTTATTTGTCCCAAGTTCAGAGAGGTTAAGTGGGTATTTCAAGATCCCAGAGTTAGCTAGAAGCACGGATTCAACTAGAACTCAGATTTTTGCTCCTCCTTCACTGCCCTGGCCCCCCTACCTCTTCTGTCTTTATCTTCTCTTCTTTCCTTGTCCCCCTGCCCCACTTCAGGACTCCATGTTAGAATCCTGAGCGCTTTCCAACTCCAGAGGGGTGCGTCTAAGATACCTTGTAACACAGCACTGTCCTCTACTAAAAAACAGCAGCGACAGTGACATGCCAGGAAACTGGATTAAACCAGATCATGTTACCAGTCACCGCAGTTCCTCACCTACATCTGCTTATGCATCTACAATTATTTAAGCTCCCCAAGGCATTCCAACAGACACTCAGATTCGGAAACACTGCTAGACGGGAGAGAACATTGAGCCAGCAAAGTTGGTCTCTCTACTCCTCCTGTGCTGAGACTTGTGGCCACAACACCAAGTGAATTCACTCTGGGAAAAGCTGGTTCCTTCAGAGACCTGGCTTCCATTTTGTGGCACAATGGCGCCACCATCCTGAAGCGTCCGGCCTGCGGAAGGAAGGAGCGGAGTCCTTGCCGAGGCCCACCACCTCGTTTTCTTTGCATTGATGTCCAACGCCAGTCAAGCTGGGAGCTTGAGAATATTCCCTTTAGGGAGAATTTTAAAGGCCGGGTAATCCTCAGGGAACTCCTGACTCCTGCATTTCTGTTCCCCACGACGAGTCAGGGGAGCCAAGGAAAGGGAGAAGAGGCTGCTCTGTGGACGCAGGCGCAAGGCGGCAGCCAGGGGAGCAGCACCCCGTTTATAAACATTCCGTGGTTCATCGTGGCAAGAGTAGAAGACTGTAGGTCCCTGAGGGATTTGACATGTCCTGTCCTTCAACTTTTTAGTTGTTTTATTTCCTTTCAGACTCAGAAGGTGTGGATGAGAGTTGAGGGAGGGTTGAGAAATAAACATCTCGTTTACAAAAACAAAAACAAAAACAAAAAACCGAGAGCTTGAGAAGGCTGTTTGGGGAAAGGTGCTGATACCACACTTCTCTGACCACACCCCCCCACCCTCCGCGGCTCAGTGCCTGCACAGGGAATCCGCAAACCAAGGGTCTTGGAGTTAGACCCTGCCGGCCCAACAAAGAAGAAACAACATGGCCGCCTTTCAGCCTCACAGCCTGAAGGGCCCTTAGGAGCTCAGTTTCTTGCTATAGAAATCAAAGCAAAATTCCTGATGACGATCTGGGAAGAGTGAGTTGGGGGTGGTAAGAAAAAATGGATAAAAAACTGGTAGAGCTCTAGTCTCGTCTCTGTATTTATGAACCAGCAGCACAGGGATTCCCAAAAGACCTTCCCCCGCCATGGTTCTTTTCTTTCGTCCTGAAAGTTAGTGTATCTGAGCCAATTTTTCTCTCTTCTTTCCCTGGAGGAAAAAGAAAAAAAAAAGGCCTGTGTCCTGCATTTTGAAACATCTGGTGGGGCCATCAGGAGAAAAAAAGCAAAGGCTATAATTTAACTTACCTTTTGGGATAGTTTTTATTACATTTACTTTCTTGGATACACAAAAAAGTTTGGCATTCCCCCCATTAGTTAATGGGTTCGGAATTTTATTAATCAATGTCTAAATGTTCATAAAATAATGCCACCTTTTAAAACTAGGGGCAAGGACCATTTCCAAATGCTTCTAGTCAGAAGGAATAATATTAAAATGCAGGTTGCATATGTGCTAAAACCAGTCTTTGGGGAGTGAAGCATAAGCTCTCAATTATCCCAACGCCCTCTGAGCCAGAGATCAAGGCCAAAAATGCACCCCAAGCCAAGAATGGACAGAATGACTGGGCCTGCTGGGACCTCAGGCAGCCAAGATAACTACTCACTTCCTTCTACCCAAGTCCCACTTTAAACCAAAACTCACCTCTAGTCCTACTGTCTCTCTGTCAGGGCTGTCAGAGCAGTGGGGCTAGTCACAACTCCAGGAATGTGCTGAAGCTCACACTGAGTGTGTTTCTCCCTGAGGGTTACATGCTGCCCTCTAGGTGCTGGGAAAGTGAATCTTACATCGAGTCGGACATCTTCTCTTTTTTACCCCAGAGTACTTGTTCCCTGTATCATTTAGTGTGACTATTTATTGATGTTAATTTCTCCACTGGTTGGTAAAATTAATGTGAGCAGGACCCACTTGGTTCTGATGGCTCCACGTGGCTTTTTCAGAACAAGAGACACTGCAGGGAACAGATTGTTCTCTGCAGCTCCAGGCCTCCTTCTCACAGGATGTGTGTTGAGGCAGACTCCCTGATTCCTAAAAATTCCTCCACCTTTGAATTCTCTAAAACCAGAGGCACTTTACCTAAGAGGGAGAAAAACATTCCAGTCTGTTGACACAACAATGCCCAGGGCAAATCATCACACAGAAAGGAGACTGAGGAGATTGTATGGCAGAAGCTTCCAGAGAATACCAGGTCATAGGGTCAAGCAGACACAGTGAGAACAGGAGAGTGTGGGTATAACAGTTCCTTTCGATGAACACATACACTTTACACCAAGAGCAAACACGCACACACGCACATCAGAATGCCAAAAACAAATGCAAGGTTTTCCCTTGGAAAAAATTTAAGTCCCTGGCAGAAAATTGAAGTGAATTGTGAAGGGCCTGGTCCATCCTGGTCCATTTTTGTTCAGACGCTCCATACATGAAAGCTACTGCTCATTTGTCAGGCCAGAACCCCAGTCTGGGCCTTCCGCTCTCTTAGGCTTCCCTCAGGGAAGACTCAGTCTTGCTGCCAACTGGCAGAGAATCCAAACAAATTGGCAGGGTCCCACTTTGCTTTAAGTGAATGCATGTGCACCTCACAAACTCACAGCCATTAGCCTGGTCCACTGTCCCTTTTGGGAAGGTTGAGGGCCTTCCACCCAGGCTGACAGAACCTCACTCTCGAAACTGGTGACCCCCTAAAGTGCAGGAAAGAGGCCTCTGCTCCCCAAGTCCCTGTACATATGAAGACTTTCTGTTCAAGGAGCTAAATGCTGGCTCTTTCTCATGCATTGGATTCTCCCTTTGCATTTTTATAGTTCTGGGCTATGTCCAAAGATGAGAAAGTTGGTAGAGTTGAAAACCCTCCCAAAGAGCCAATAAGCATAAATCTAAATATACCCCAAGGACACAGTCTAGGGGAGAAAAATCATTAATTAAATCTCAGTGGAAAACTAAAGTCTGACCACAGTCCTTCTGGGTCTAAGTTGGATCTGCTAAGGAAGAAGGGAGACTCAACCTGTGGGCACACAGGTTGCCTGGCTCTGGGGAACGGAATTTGCGCTACACCATCCACGTGGAAGTCCTCGATACACAGGGATGAACAGACCTGAAGGAAAGAGGGAAGGAAGGAATCCAGGGCTGGGGAGTGCTCAATGTATACTTGACCTTCTCCCCCTCAGAAGGGCCCTCTCCCTCCTCTGGTGCATTGGTCTCTCTGTCTTCTCACACTCTCCAGTCCATTTTAGATAAGTCAAAATAACGGATTTTCTATTTGACGATTCTATTTATCTCTGAGAACAGCCTGTATGCGTGTGTGTGGGTGGTGCAGTGAAGAACCAATGTTTAAAGACAGAGAAAGGTTGGAAACCTTTTGCAGAGACTGGAAAACAACAGCACACAGAAGCCACTGGGGAGGGCCAAGCACCCCGCTGTGGTTCGAGGCCCCCCTCGTAAAGTGATGCCCACCTGTCTGCACGCTGTGTGGCTCTATGCAGCTGCTGTCCACAGCCTGGATGTTAAGCCTGAGAGAAGCTGTGTGAGGGGTGCCAGGATGGAAAGTCAGAGAGACAGTGCGGCAGACAAGAGAGGGTAGTGGCGGAAGAGGGGTTGGCTTCATGGGCAGCCATCAAGTCTCAACAGAGGGAAGTAGAGAAAGGCGGGAGCTAACGGAGAGAGAGGAAATCCAGGAGTCTGGAAGCTGAAGAACATTTTTAAGTCCCAACTCAGAGCCTCTCCTGATCAGAGCTGCCCAATGTAGCTGCTGAGCTTAGGGGTCCCCCACCCCTCAGGTCTGCTCTCAAGTGGTCTTCAGCACTCAAGAGACCTCACCATTAAACACCCAGTGCGGTTCCTTCTCCACAACCCCCATATTGTGTGGCACTCGATCTTCACATGGGGTTATGCTGAGAGGTAAAATAAGAAGAGACAATGGTGACGAAGCTGGGGTGGGAAAGATAAGCCAGGCAGATTACATTTCAAGTTCTTCAAGCATCACTATTTAGGAGACAGGTCAGGAACACTGGAAGTCTGCCACCCTCACCTTGCTGCCCATTAGCTCAAGCCACCAGATGGGGACCACAGGACACCAGTGAGGCAGCAGCGAGCCTTGGAGCCCTGGTTCTCCTGCCTTCAGCCCCACCCATCCTGCAAAGATGGAAGCACCACCCCTGCCCCTCACCGCCTCTCCCCCACTGCACCTGCTGCCTCTTCATACTGAGATAGGAAAGCTCAGCAGCATCCACGAACCCTCCCCCACAATTCAAGGTCAAGCCGGGTAGCTTAGCCAAGCCCTGCTTTTCATTCTTTCAAAAGATGAAAGCAAACAAACAAATTTTAATTGTTTCTGTGTTAATTTTTGAAAGCTGACACATTGCACATCTGTAGAAATTCTCAGTAAAACTCATTGAATGGAACATTTCACTCCTAGGTACACTATGCAAGGCTTAGACCTGCTGATATTTCTGCTGGGCCTGCCCCAGTATCCAAATGATGTCCCCAGTTGGCCAACTGATGAAGACATAGGCAATGATGCATCTTGATAGCTACTTTTTTTTTTTTTATCCAAAATGAAGTTTATTTTTTTTTAATATATATTTTTATTGTTATTTATGTCTTTTACATTTTGCATTGATAGCTACTTTTAAAGCAAAATTGGGGCAATCTTATGAACGTAATTTGATGGTATTGTTAAAAGTGCGCACTTCACATAACTATCAGTTCTACCTCTAGGAATTTACCCTAAAAGAAATATGCAAAGGTTTATGAATGAAGACAGGAATTAGTATTTACCCAAAGAATACAAAGACTCTAATTAAAAAATATACATGCACTGCTATATTCATTGCTGCATTACTTTTAATAGCCAAGACATGGAGACAACTTAAGTGCCCTCGATGGCTGAGTGGATTAGGAAGATGAAGTGAATATACATGGTGGAATACTCTCAGCTATAGAAAAAGATGAAATTGTGCCATTTGTGACAACATGGATTGACCTTTAGGGGATTATGCTAAGTGAAATAAGTCAGAGAAAAACAAATACCATATTATTTCACTCATGGGTGGAAGAAGAAAGAAAAACAAAGCAAATGAACAAACACAACAAAATAAAAACAAACTCTGAGAGTCTTACAACAAAATGGTGGCTACCAGTGGGGAAGACGTAGATGGTAGGCAAAATGGGTAAAGGGGGTCATTTGTATGGTAGTATATCAAAGCTAGACTTTTGGCAATAATCAGAATGTGTAAATACAGGTGTTGAGGTATAAAGTCGTATACTTGAAATGTACACAATATTATAAACCACTGTTACCACAGCATAAAAAAAGTAGAGGTTTTTCATGAAAACAGGAAAAAATATTAAAAAGATGAAATTTATTTGAACAGAATTTAGAGCAGAAAAGAATACTTCTAGACCAATAACAATGATATATCATGTATCTATCACCAAAAGATGTTCACAAAATAGGAAGTAAAAAGGGAATTACCAATCTATTGAGCCCATTTTGGTGAAACGAAATAGAAAGAGAGAAAGAGAGAAAATAGAAAAGGAGGGAGGGGAGCGAGAGTCTAAGCCTGGACACCTTCAAACGTTCCTGTGCGGTGATGCTTCTTTTTTTATCCTTATTGTTTTCTATACATTTCCCTTATGAACTGTATTATTTTCTAATGACAGGGGAGAACCATGCTACTTCTACATGCAACACACACACACACACACACACACACACACACACACACACACACACACACACACTGTCTGCTGAGCTCTGAGATGTGATTCCTGTTGGCCAGCCCCAGCCCCTGGGAGGGAGAGCAGGCTGGAGGTCATTTCCCTACTACCTGACCCCCACCCTACAAGGCCGAACAGCACGGGGCGAAGGCAGGAAGAGGGATGTGGAGGGCAGGACGGTAGAGGCCTGGCTCTCCTGGGCAGAATTACTAGCCCAGCACCGTGAACCAAATATTCACAAATACTTCAGTTTCAGAATATTTTTGTTTTCAGAGCCCAAGAAACCTTGAAGGGCTAGGCTGGCTCTAAGTAGGTTATTTCAACCCATGGCTTTGCATTCTTGGTCAAAATTATTTATGTGTTTGCTTCCTGTCTGAGACTGGTGAGTATGTGCCACCCAAATGGAGATTGGGTGCCTCCTCCAAGTCAGGAGCCTAGAACAGGGAGAGTGGGAACTTCCCAGCAGCACCTGCCCACAGCACTGGTGTCTCCATTTATCCTTCAGGCACCTTCTACAGTAACAGCTGAATCAACATCGGTAGATTTCACTCTTTGGAGCTGCATGGTGCAGTGAAAGTGTTGGGGCTTTATGGGGCCCGAGGAAGAAACCAAATGGGCAACACTGCATCTCCCATCCCTATTATAACTGAAGCACCAACATTTCTATCCTATACTAGGGTTCAAGGTAAGATCTTACCTGGAAAGTAAAAGTCTACAGTTACCAGCTTGGCAATCACCTGCCTCGTCATGTAGTTCTGCTAGTCTTTGCGATGCAACACATCAGCCCCAAGCACAGTGTAGGCAGATGCTGATGACCTGGACCCGTGACTAGTTTTCAGTGTGACTTATTTATGCATGTGGGGGGAGGCTGCCATCTTTGGACACAGCCTCAGAAAGATTCAAGTATGCACCAGACAAGGATGTGTTGTTAACTCATTCTCCCACAAAGAGAATGGGAACTCCATGAAGCTGGCATCTCTCCAAGACACCTGGCATCAATTAGTCCTGGCCCTGGGTAAATGACTCTATGCAAGAGTGCTCGAAAGGAAAGTGGCGCTATTTTGGACTCTGCTGGGTTTTATTGGGTGTTTTCTTTCCATAGGAGGAAACGGTTCACGGCTCTGTTCTCCATGGAACCTCCTCTCTCATGCACGTGATGTCTTTGTGCACGTGGATGGACATGTGGCACCCTTTGTGGCAGGTATCTGTATTCCAGCAGTGCATCGAATGGAGGCACATATGCCACAATTTATTTCTCAAAATGAGAGCACCGAAACAAGTTTTAAAGCTATCTTAGGCTTTGACTCAGCAAGATTGAAAATGTTAAGCAAGAATAACAATTCTTGGGCCTCCCTGGTGGTGCAACAGGTTAAGTCTCAGCACTATGAAGCTATACAGAGCCACTGCAGCACCAGTTCGATCACTGGCTAGGAAGAATCCCACATGGCACAGCAGACATCTCCTGTCTTGCCCGCTGCTCTCCTCAGCAGTGTACTTCAGTCAATCTGCCTGTTCTGCTGCCTACTCTGACTCTGGTGACTCCTCTCACCCCCACACCTCTGACCGACAGCCCAGCTTGTATGCATAAATAAATCTTTTAAAAAAAAGAATAACAATTCTCTCTTCCTCGAAATAAGAAGGAAGAGGAGAGGAGAGCAGGGAGAGGAGAGTGGGAGGGAGAAGAGCAGAAGATAAAGAAATTAAAATTCATTTCTCTTAGAACAAGCTTTTTAATCTCAAATCGGCTAGATTCCACCTTGCAGACCTGCAGCTGATGCACTCTGCTCTCAGATCCTGTGCAGCGGTGTTGGGTCTTGTCAGTCTCCTCACTTTGCACAGGAAGTTGGGTGACTGACCCAGTCAACAAGCTAGAACCTGGCACTGCACCAGAATCTAGGGTTGAAAACCTTACACTCCACCTTCTCTCAACAATACATGAGACTGGTGCTGCCTTTAAGGAAACACAATCTGGTGGAGGAGGGAGGAGGGGCCCGCTCAGGAATGGATTGGAGTGTGGGACAAGGCTGCATGGCTTAGCACGGAGACACATGATGGCACGGTTTTGAACGGAAGCATTGGCAACACAGATAGAAATGAAAACACAGCAAACAGAACATGAGCTTGGTTCTGGGATCTGAACAGACATCAAATGTATCACCGAAGTGTCTTGATTGAATTCCTATAGTCCACTGCAACTCACACCTCTCGTTTACAATTGTGTCAAGCAAAATCTAGCAAAACTTGGTTTATCTTTAAGTAAGCATTCCAGAATGGGAACTACCCACCAGAGAGCAGGATCTAGCTGTCCCTAAACCAAGACAGTTCCTAATTGTCAGGTTGGGGCCAATTATAACCTTGGTGACCTCATTCTGTTACTCTGGATGGCAGCAGAGATTGTGTGAAATATTCTGTTGGGGACAAACAAATGTATAAATGATGAAGGGAATTCATTAGCCAAATGCACCATCAGCAGAGATTAACTTATGGCTTTATCTTAATGCTATTTATTGTCTCTTTGCCAGAACGGGATGCCGAAGGAGGCGGAGGAAGGCTATGCTAGGCTGGACTCGTTTAGACTGGAGAACTTCTGAGCTGGTTAGCAGGAAAGACTCAGGTTGGAAGCTGGAAGAGGAGCAGGACCACCCACGAACCAAGGACCCGGGAGCCTAGGAGCTCGGTACTACAGAGAGGCAGCCTTGGGCGTGGGTGCCCTGGGGGAACTTTGCTCTTTGCTACTGGATAGACTTGTTGAAACAGTCAGGTGAGTTGAGAGAGAGGAATGGATTGTTTATATACACAAGGCTTTCCTCAGATAAGGAAATGGGAAAAAAGTATCATAAGTGCTCTAAGACGGTAGTATGATTGTTCCCAAGACAGACAAAAGGTGAAAAGTGACCACGACGATTAAGGGGGCGTCTCTTACTTGTTCTTGACTGGCACAGTCTACCTGGACCCCTGGTGGAGGGGATCTGGACCTCCAAGAACCACAGCAGGCTGCAACAAAATACACAGCCATGGTCTTGGCCCCAAGACCTAGAGACAAAGAAGGCAGAGTTCTGTGGGGGAGTAGTGAGGTCTCGACAGAAGACATGGAAGGGGAAGCTGGAAGCTCTATACACTCCCATTAACCTCACTAATAATTAACCAGCAAACCTGGACTTGTGCCTAAGTCCCAGTCACAGCCTGGAAGAAGAGATGATAGACCTCGCCAAACCACACTTCCTATAACTTTATTCAAGTGAAATCAAATTAAATGAATATCAACGGCACCTTCAAGAAAAGATAAGGGGCCTCCCTGGTGGCGCAGTGGTTAAGCGCTGCGCTATGGAGCTGTCGGCAGCGGCGACGCGAGTTCGACGCCCAGCCGGGGAGAGTCCCACATGGCGCAGCAGACCTCTCCTGCCTCGCCCGCTGCTCCCCTCAGCAGTGTATTTCCGATCTGCCTGTTCTGCTCCCCGCTCTGGCTCTGGTGAACCCTCTCGCCGCCCCACACCTTTGGCCTGTACCCCAGCTTGTATGTATAAATAAAAAATAAATCTTAAAAAAAAAAAAAGAAAAGATAAGGGAAGGAGGGCTAAGGGCATCGTGAAAGTACTCCTTAAGCATGAAATAGGGGAGGAGGAATAATACTCCATTCCTATTAACAACAGCCAGGGACATTTAGATCCTGGTTCCACCATATATTAACTACATGATTGTTGGAAATTTACCCACCTTTTCTGAGTCCCACTAAGGAAAGGGCAAGAAAGACTTGGGAACAAGCTCTAAGGCTGGAGATGTACAGTTTCCTGGACGGTCTACAGGTAGAATTTCCATCAAACCGAAAACTAATGGAGTCCCAATGCTCAAGTCAATTCTACCCTGATTTGCTGTGGTATTATTTCCATTATGCTGACAAGAGTATAAAATTGACAATGGATGGCCACATTTCTGTTTTTACTTGGAAATTGATGTTCTTATGGTGCTCTGTAAATATACATGTGGGTATACATACATATGTATATATAAACACTCCGTGGGAGGCACAAAATTGAATATTCAACATAACTTCCCTGCGGGTTAATTCCCACACATTGAATAAATGTTTTGACTCTTGTGGGGGAGGGTGGTGGCCTGAATGTCTGAGCTCTACATCACCGATACAGATTCAAAAGGATCAAACTTCATTTTTGCTCTTTTGTTTCTTGCCATTTAACTGAATTTTCTATCTTTCCTTCTTTTTCTTTTCTCTTTCTATATCTCTTTCTTAAAAACCAGATGAATGAGGAACAATCGCACATCAATGGTGTGCCTTGGGTGGCTTTGAGCTTGACACCATGTTTATGCATTTCTCTCAAAGAACCTTTTATGTTTAATCACTGACTTGCTATCAGAGACACTCACAGTGAACACGACTTAGAGATTCATCAAAATGACAAAACTGGAGTCTCCAGGGCAGAAAAAGGTCGCGGGACTGTGCAGCACTTGATCTGCTGGGCCCCGACAAATGCTCTCGGGGTGGTGACGCCTTTGTTCCCCTCTATTCTGGTGGAAATGATTTAGTGAATACGCTGCACCTTTCTCTCCCTTCAATGCCACCCTTGACCCCTCACCCCCACCCTTTCACATTAGATCTTTTTGCTTCACTGGCCTTTCCGGATGAGGAAGAGTCTCACCAAACCAAGAATGCACCTTTTCAGAAGAGGTCAATTAGTCCGGGGAGTAATGAGGACTAAGCTGCCCTCTCCACTTTGACCATTGATTTCACCACTATTCACAGGCTCCAGGGTGCTAGGGATGCAACGCTCTGGGAACTGATGAGGGGCTTCGTCCTCTATTCCCATAACCCATGCCCAGTCACCCCAAAGAATCGGCCACCAGCCACCACCCCTCCCACCCAGCGACTTGGTAACCAAAACAAGCCCCTTCTGTGTGCACTTTCTGTAGCGTGTAATTGCCAACTGGTGAAAGAGAAGACTAGAAAGGAAATGTGTTGCGAGAGCTTCGATAGAATTGTAACAGGGTTCTGAGGTCCTGACCTCACGGGCTAAGAGGCAAGTCTTATAACGCAGCTCATGCCTGGGGACCGGCTGCTCCATAGAGAACCCAGCGCTATCACCAAAGCCACGGGAACCACACAGCTTCACGGAGCCATGGTCTCCCAGGGTCAGGAGACCTTACGAATTCTTGGAGTCTTCTCTTTTCTCAGCATGAAATTTCCTCTTCCAATTCCCACGAGGGTTACCCAGGTGTAGAGATGTCACTATTTCCCATGAATCAGTACAAATTGAATGGACTAACTCAAGCATCATCACATTTCCTTGATTTTATCGTTTCCACTCCACATTCTATTCCCCTATTTCTTTCCATGGTGCTTCATATGATCTGGTTTTGAGGCCCCTCTGTCCTTGTCACTGTCATAGTCAGGTCAGTAATGAAACTCAAGTTCAGTTACATCTATATAGTTGCCACCACTGGCCTGATTTGAATTTAGCAGAGTAGGAACAGGGATGTGTATAAAGTGTGGAAGTAGGTGGTCAGGGGGAGGGGAAGTGGCTAGCTCTCCTGCTAGCTCTGAAATAGCAGTGGGGTAAAGTAGGAATGCATGGGGACAGGAACAATATTTCTCACTTTCAAAGAACTTCAATCTTAGAAACAATTATGTATTTTTTCCAGGACCTATCAGGAACTATACCAGACATTTTGCATACATTAATCCTTATAAAAAAGTAAACCTTGTTCCATTTTACAATGCAAGTATGACACTCATAAAGAGAAAATGATTTGTCCTAAGTCAGATAGCTAATAAGTGGCAAACATGTTTTACTCCAAAACTTTTAACTTAGAATCGTTTTTTCTGGTCAGTGCCACATTCTAGAATAAGTAACCTCTCAGACCACTATCACGCATGGGTCACTGAAATCAGAGAAAACAAAACCACTGTAAGGAAGGAACTATTGTAATTGTTTTTCAGTAGAGAACTAAGCAAGAAAATGGTTATTTGTAACTGATTTTAATCATCATCACTGAAAATATTTTATTTTTGTGTATGTACATATGTGAATATGAATTGATTTAAACTGGTTCTGAAATATGCTAGATATACCTGCTTCACTCCTATGTCAGCACAGTTAGCCAGGGAATATCAGATTTGTAAGATGTATGGACAAAAATTAACAAAGTAAAAAGATAAAACAGATCAGTCTGAGACAGAAGGAAATCTAAACTTCAATCTGACATCCTAAGATGTCCCTCAGAGTTGAAAAAGATTGCCTCCTTGAACAGCAATTATAAAAATAAAATATTATTTTTCTTTAAAAGAAAGAAGCTTTCATAAAATAAGAAAGAACTTTTGGAAAATAAAATTGTGACTAAAAAGGAAAAGATTAAATAGGAAAAAAGAGGGTAAAATTGAGATAATCTTAAAAGTGGAATAAAAAATTACACAAAATGGAAAATAAGAGATTTTTTTTTTTAAATAGAGGCTAGCTTCTGAAGGTCTGCTATCTGACTAACAGGCATTCCAGAAAGAATACCAAACAAAAAGATGGAAGTAAAAACATCAGGTAATATAATAAACATTCCAGAACCAAAGGTCATGAATTTCTGAGATAAAAAAGGCCACTATGTGTTCAGGACCACAAGTGAAAAACAAAAACAAACCACACCAAGACCAAACACTGTGAATTTGCTAAATATTGGGAATAATGTGAATTTTCTTAAGATTGGAAATAAAATCTTCATAAATCCCAACCAGGGCATATAGGAAGCACTGGGAGTCAGCGTGGCACTGGATTTTACAAAGGCATCCTGAAATCCAGAAGATGCTAGAGCAATACTGCCAAATTTCAAACTCAAAGAGTATTTTAAATCTAAAATTCTATAAGCTGTCATACTATACATCAACGTTAAGTACACAATAAAAAATTTTTGTCATTTGAGTTCAAAATTTTTACTTCCTATGTCAGAAAGCTACTAGAGGAAACACTCCATATAAACATGAGAGTAAATAGATTAAGAAATACAAGACATCACCAAAATGAAGATAAAGTTCCCAGAAAAGGCTATATTTAGATATGAAAAGTAATCCTTGAATAATGGCAAAAGGAATACCAGATCTGCAGCTCTGCATCAGGCCTTGGAAGTCCCCAACTTTAGGTTAGAATAGAAAAACAAAATACTCTAGATGCCATGACTCTAAGCAAAAAAACAAAAAAAAAAGATGAATTATTTAAATCATGTTCTCCTGGAGAATATAGACTCTAATTGGTGTAGATATATAACATTAAGCAAATTTTTAAAAATAAAAGACAATTTAAACTCCAGGAAAAACAAAAAGGGAAGTGCAATCAATAGTGAACTGGAAACAATATTTACATTGTCCTAATAATGCAAACTTTGAGTGCTAATTTAACAAATAATTATAATTTAACTGCACTGAGAGGATGGGAGCAGGAGAGACATATATAATGTGTTATATAAGAAAGCTAAACCAAAGTCAATAACCATAACCTAAGTTAATAATAACAAGTAGCAATATCTTATTTTAGAAATACAGACCTAAGTGCTAAGGAGTAAAAGTCAAAAGGATCTCTCTGGAGATTATGACTAAAGGTAGGAAGGCAGGGAACTACTATTTTAAGTGTTGTGCTACTCTTCCATTTTTTAACTGTGGACATAAACTCCTTTTGGCAAAAATATTTAAAAGAGAAGCAAAAATTCAGAATTTTATTGGAAACCCCCAGGTTTAATATGTTGGAAATTAACATAAAATTAAAACATGAAATGGGGAGAGAGCATGGATATTTCAGATTCCAACAAAATAGCTCCCTAGCCTCTGTGCCAGAGTACCTCTAGGCCACAGGAAGGTGGCGGTGGGGGGTGGGGGGAGGGAATGAACTTACTGAGCATCTGCTGCATGCCACTACCACGCAGAAGATGTCCAGAGGTCGTTATGACCCCCAAGGACTAGAAGAATTTATCTGCAAGGTCAGAGACCAAGTCCCTAAAGGATGAAGAACTTGCTAGCAGGTATTTGTTTATATTTCTGAGCCCCAGGAAGTCATGGACAGATGTAACGATTGGTTCTCATCACAACTCACTGAGACACATGAAACCATTTCACCAATGGTCTCCGCAAGAACTCACCATTGGTCGTCTAGGTCAGCAGATCAGCCAAGTCAGAGGTACATGTGGCCTCTGCCTGCAATATATCTCTCCACTCAATGTTTAGAGCATGAAGCACACCATGCCTGGCATATAGACGCTTCCACCAAGGTCTACTGACACAGGATATGCCCTGAGCAGGTCTCACCCAGCTCATCAGCCTAAGGGCTTCTAGCAGAACAAGCTCTCCAGTCCTTCCTTCCACGTCACCTCCCCGAGGCGGCCTGGGTACAGCTCCTCCAGGGGCAGCGCGCTTCAGCAAAACAAGAGAACACCATTTAGTTCACCAGCAAGCAGCCCAATTAACAGCTCTGGGTGGGACCTGAGCCATTACACTGCAACGTCACATGCTTTAAATTACAACAATAATACCAATTTCAGTCTCAAAAAAGGCAAAAGTCAACCTTTAACACAAAAAAGAAAATGAAACTGTGGAAACAATTTTGGAGCCCACAGAACTTTTGAAAATGTCATTAAAACTGTGAAATCAGGGAGATAAAATCAGATGCCCTGAAGGGGAACAGCAGTGCCCCCAGTCCAGGCCCCTCACCCTGAGTCATGGAGAGACCAGTTTCCATTCTGCGGGTCCAGGAAGGGGAGAGGGGTAGGCGGGGGGTACACAGCTAATGCATGTCTCCTGCGAGCACCGGCTCCCAGGGCGCGGGGTTTGGAAAATGGAACGAGCGGACGCTCCGACAGTGAAGTCGAACCTACTGGAGATGGAGAGGATACGCAGAACCCAGCGCTCTGGGGGAGGGTCTGGGAGGCTGAGGGGCGCTCTTCAAAGAAACGGGTTCGTTCTCTCGGCCTCTCTTTGCAGGTTCCACACGTCTGCAGAGCCCGTCTTCAGGGCTTCCACACTAGTCAATTTGGAATCATTCCCAGGGGAAGTGGACTTGCTGCCGAGGTTAGGTGCTGGAGAGCTGCACAGAGAGAGGAAAAAATGCAGAATATTTCAAAGGCTCCCCTTTGTTCTCCGAGAATTCTATAAGGGTGGTAACATTAGCAGCATTCGTGTTCTGCCCACAATCAGGAAAACTTGGAGCTGTGCATCTTTATTACTCACAGGGGTGGTTCTGGGACTAGAGAGAGGGGAGAGATGGTCTAGACAGGGTGTGAGCCCAGCACGATGGTATATCTAAATTCTCTGCCACAAGTGCCAGGGGCAAGGGTAAGAGAGCTTGAGGAGAGTGAGAGGCGCTAAGAAAGTCTGGAACACATCTGCATAAAGTATGCAGAGGGGTAGCAGCCTGGGGTCTCGAGAGCATGGATCTAGTGCTCCCCCCATCCCTACTCCCACCCCCATCCTCAGGAAAAACTGTCAAGTCCGCAGAAATAGAATTCAGGAATAGAAAACAAGGGTTTATTCTCGTCGAAGTTCATAGATGAGCTCCAGGTCCGGGTCCCGGTCCCGTGGTTCTCTTGCTTTCCTGACCCCTGGCTCACAGGAATCCCTGAAAGACCCCCAGGGCCCCTGGAATACCACACTTTCAGGCTCTTGTCTCTGAGCATGAAGTTGCAGAAAATTGCAAGAGCGGAAGAGCATTTCTATTTCCAACCTGGGATATTACACAGTTTGGTTTAAACACATCTGTCATGAGGTCAGGAACCCACTAACATCCCTGGGGTCAGCTCCTTGGGAAAGGGGACCCTCCTCGTTCCCACTTCCACTGCACGTCCATTAAAAACCAACAGACCTGGCATGACAAAAACGCATCCCTTGTTGGCACGGGGCATCCCCCACTTCAGCCTCATCAGAAAAAACAACTCAGAGTGAGGGAAAAGCACGCAGGGAAAGGCACACAGGTGAGACTCAAGTGCCTGCCCTTATCTACAGGATAGCCCAGCCATCTTGGAGTCCTCGAAACCCTGCAGTATTTCCTGGGAGGGAGGCCCTGTCCTCCTTACCCAGATGCACATTGCTGTTGTAATGGAGTGATGGAATTAATGATAGCAATGGAGTTAGTGAGAAGTAGTTAAATTCTGGAGATACACACACACACACACACACACACACACACACACACAAGGTTGAATCCATAGAATCATCTAATGTGGATTCATAGCCTCAGGAGTACAGAGGAGTTAACACTTTGTGGTCCGCTCATGTATTATATGTGTTCATCTAGTCTCTGGTTTTTCACGCCATGGTGGATTATTTGGAGCTATTAGGAGCTATTTCTTTGATCGTACTCAGTCTAGAAGCTTTACACATTGTTTTGGTGAAAGTGTAAGGTGTTTTATAAGAGATATTACAGTTTTTTTTAATATCCAGTAGTTCAGGAGTTGTGTGTGTTTTATTGAATGCTTATACCATTCATGCAGTGGCACAGAAAATGGCCGGCACACAAAGTGTTAAGGTTTCCACCCGAGTAAATTTAAAAAATGGTAATGCCAGTAACTGAGTTAGGAAATCCTGGGGAAGGAACAGGTAGGAAGGGAAGTCAATAAGATACACACCAAAGTTATGGTAATGATCACAGCTAATTTCTATCACAGCTGGCTCTGTACCAGGTGTCTGCTTGATATTTATTTTCACTCTTGTAACTACCACAATAACTCAGAGGTAGGTTATTATTATTGAACCTGGAATGCAGCTCACTTTCATATTGATCTAAATATTCTAATTTTCTTTGAACATGTATGCCTTATATAATGAAAGAGAGAGAATTTCAGTGAGGTAAAAATGATGTATTTAAACATTTTCCATTCTGAGTGAATCCCCACCATTGTTCAATATAGACTATTGGTGAGATTGTTTCACAGATCATCTTTTAGTTCAGCAGATACTCAATTTTGTTTCCTACCGGATCAGACAAATTCATATGCAAGACCCAGTCTCAAGGACACCTCCAGGGTAACACAAATCCCCTGTGCCCTAATCGTAATCCAAACCCTTTTCGCTTTCATTTTTAAAAACAGTGGAATGCAAACAAGAAAAAATAGAAAAGAGTAACTTTGAATCTCTCCTAATTTTTTTCATATGAAATTTTGCAGATGAGTGACTTTAAATGATTACACTTCACACGTCCTAACACCTTGTTTTCCACACATCTCAAACGACTGGAGACTCAGAGGGCTTCCCCACACCCGCAGGAGCCTCTGCTTTAAATGATTATGAGTTCAGATTGTGGGAAGCACTAATTTTTTTCATCTTTTCATAAATGGGCATGTTTATTTAGCTTTGTTTTTTCTTTTGAATGACTAGTATTTAATGAGAAAACCAGTTGCTTTGTCCAACAGTTTCCATTAATGTGAATGTACTTTGTGAAGTATCATGAAGAGCAGGGTGATAGAGGTCCTTGCAAAGGAGGAATGGGGGTGTCTGGGGTAGGGTCCCCTGCTGGTTATAACAGTAACACCCTCTTCACTGCAGAATTGTGCAACTCTACCTGCCATGGGAATAACTGATTTGTATGGAATTCGGATGCTATCTGATATTTTCAGGGAACATAAGTGGAAGATGCACCGATCATCTTCAATTTAAAATGAAAAGCCAGATGAGACCTCAGCTCATTCTACTCCTCCATTAATGCTTAGTAAGCCGCCTGATGCTGGAATGACACCAAAGGCAGTCACATTTAATTACCATAACTCCAAAACAAATATCTATTTTTATTTTCTTTTGAGAATGTAGAAAGGAATCCCATCAAACATGAGTCTTGTTAAATGAAATTGGATATGCCTTGGATCCAATCGAGAGTCCTGAATCATGAGCATTGGAGCTGCAAAGGAATTAGAGATCTCATTGTTCAGTCTCGTCACTTAATAGATGAGGAAAAAGATGCTCAGAGAAATCGAGTGATCTGCCCAGGACCACACAGAAATGAGGACCTGTACCCAGCCAAGTTTGCCCCAAGTATCGTGTCCTTCCACCCACGAGACCAGGCAGCATTTAAAAGCACCTTCCACGGCCACAGCTGGGGGTCTCAGTTGGCCCCCTAATGGTCACAGGATAGGATTCAGGAACCATCTCCCCACACTCCCATATCCCACCATCTGCTCCGTGTGTCTCACAGCAGCAGAGCAGGGCTGTTCAGGAAAGAGGGGGAGGGGGGCTGCCAGGCAGCAGACCCCATGCTAGCACACTGGGGGGCCAGAGGAGCAGCTGGCCCTGCCATGAATTCCAACCTGGACACTGTGGAAGGAAACTGAGAAGGACAAAAGAAAGGAGACAGAGAAGGATGGAAAGAAAGCAAAGCCTGCTCGTGGATGTGTAGAACACTGAGGAGACATTAAGGCAACAAGGCAGAAGCATCTAAGAATCAAGCCTCTACCTTAGAAAATCCAGCCAGTAAGTTTCTGGAGAAGGCCAACTCTCCTTAGAAATGTTTGCTCAAGTTCTGAGCAATGAAATTCAGATCACAATGATTTTCCCGACACACACCTTGTTTTGCTTCTCAGCTACCCTTCCTTCGGCAGACCAGCAGGCGACAGCCTCCCAGATCGCAATCAGGAGCCAAAAAGCTTATGAGTGGAATGGGTGAAAAATCGCAAGTTGCTGGGCCTCCCTGGTGGCTCAGGGGTCAAAGTCTCAGCGCTATCAAACTATCGCCAGCCACTGCAGCCCGAGTTCAATCCCGGCCAGGGAGCTTCCCACATGGCGCAGCAGACCTCTCCTGTCTCGCCCGCTGCTCCCCTCAGCAGTGTGTTTCAGTCAGTCTGCCTGCTCTGCTCCCCACTCTGTCTCTGGTGAGTCCTTTCCCCCGCACCTGTGGCCTGCACCCCAGTTCTTGTATGCATAAGTAAATCTTTAAAAAAAAAATCAGAGTTGGCCTCTTTCTACTCTGCAGTAATCATGAGCAACGTGTTGTAGCTTGGAGAGTGCATTTCTGTGCGGACATGCAAGCTAGCCCGGATGTCAATTGCTTAGGGGCGCATTTTCCTGCCCCACACCATAAGCCACAAAACAGGCAGGCTGACCTGACAAAATGCTTCACCCTCTGTTCTGAAGACAAGTGTGATAATTCCCAGGTAGTCACTCTTCCCAAGGCCTTCCTAGAACTGTGACAAGTCAGACTGACCTGTCACTTATGCTGTTGGCTGTGGAACAGCAGTGTGTAAGTCTGAGAGGACAAGGTGGCTTGTCCTTGCTGGCTCACGTTCCTACTTAGCCGCAGGCCCTTGAGTTTACCACTTCAGTAAAATCTACAAATAGCGCAAATCACATGCAAATCAATTCACAAACGGCTTCTCTGTTTTAATTAAAACAATTGGCCATCTTTCAGGAAACCATTTGGACTGTCCTGCTGACGCTGCTGCTGCTGGCTGCACACCTTTGTACAGGTTCTTCCCCTCGGGGCCTCTGTTTACTCATCTCTGAAGTAACACAGGAAGTGAACGGGGGTCTCTACCATCATCTCAGACCCTAACATTCTGTGATTTGGCTTTGGAAGAAAGAATCCCTCTTACAGAGGGGTCAGAACTGGAAAGTCATCTCTTAGAGTTGAGTATTTACGAGAGATGCTGGTAGACCAGGGCACTCTTTCCTACAGTAAGGCAGATGCCAGCCTGGGTTCAGAAAGCGGGTGTTCATCAGGACATTTAGATGAGGGTCCATGAGTCCTTGCAGAACATTCATCCTTCAATGTGCATCGCTGTGCTAGCTTCCAGTTCCTGGGAGAACCAAGAACTTCATCCATATGTCGCCCAGCTGACATCCTCCTCAACAAATTCAGGAAGTATCAGTGGGCCAGGCACAGGCTTCTATCTTACACAAGGTCTGCTCACTGGGCCAGCTCTTTCACCGACTGGAGACCCTGGTTCCTGGGATTTCGGAAGCTCTGATCAATGTCTGCAGCAGCGGGGCAGTGGGCCTGGCCTGGGCATCGGGGATGGCCAGCGCACTCTGAGCCCCAGCCTTCCAAACAGTCTCTGAAAAATATTGCGGAGAGAAAGGGGACTTGCAATGATAGAGCAGAATTCATATTCTAGACTCATGTGGGGAACTTCATAGCAAACAACTGCTAGAGAAACATGTCATATTTTCCTTCTATATGGGCAGGGATGCTTTGTTTGAAGCAATCCCAGTCTCTAAAAACTTGGCGATGATATTTGTAAATTACAGAGTAGTTGCTTTCCACAACATTTATTAAATCTGCCAGGAGCAGAGGCCCTCCCTGATATCAGCAGCGGAAAGGCCAGTGGGGAGCCCGACACGCCCGGCCCTTCCTGCCACGAGGCAGCGCCACGAGCCTAACTTCTGGCCAGCAAGTGGTAGGCGGAAAGTGCCCTTAAGTGTTGTGAAAAGACAACGGGGGTGCCTTTTCTCATTTTTTTCTTCACTCTTCTTCCATTTCTGTCGACTGCAAGAGGGAGGGGGTGCTGGAGCTGGAGCATGAGGCAGCTTAGGACAGAGGCAGCGACGACGTGACAGAACAAAACCCAACTGCACTGGCCCCTGGGGACCCGTGAGCAGCCCAGCCACGTGCACTGCCTGCCTCCAGTCACCTCCTAGAGAGAGATCCAGCTCTATTTTGTTTAAGCTGCTGATATTTGAATCTCTGTAACTTACTGTCAAAACAATTCTGAACTAGGTCTAGAAATAAAGGAGTATTTAAGCATGCTTTATGAAATAATGACTATAAATTTCCCAAACCTGGTAAAAACCACAAATTCATTAGTAGATTTAAAAAGCAAAATAAGGCCTCCCTCGTGGTGCAACAGGTTAAGCGCAGCACTATGAAGCGATCCAGAGTCACTGCAGCATGAGTTCGATTCCCGTCCAGGGAGCTTCCCACATGGCACAGCAGACCTCTCCTGTCTCGCCTGCTGCTCCCCTCAGCAGTGTGTTTCAGTCAATCTGCCTGTTCTGCTCCCCACTCTGTCTCTTAACCCCCACACCTCTGGCCTACACTCCAGCTTTCATGCATAAATAAATAGATCTTTAAATATATATATATATATAAAGGAAAATAATGAAAATTATATCTAAGTACAATGTAGTCAAACTACTAAAAATAAAAAATCCAAAAGGAGAAGAACAAGCAGTAAGAAGAAAACTAAAGAAAATGAAAGTCAAGCTGGGGGAAAGAGTTCTATGTTTAAAGTTACCTGCCACCCAACTTTCAGAACACATATGAGCATCAATCAAATTACTCGTCTCTTTAGGGTGTTTTCATCAGGAGACATCTCCACCTCCCTGGGCCAGGGAAGGCAGCCCTTTCGTTTTGTCAAATAACCTGTTAAGCCACTTCAGGGTTGGTCCCTTCTGCCCTGACAGAACAGCGCCGTGGTCTGCAGGGCAGACTCAGAATTCCTCCCCAGGACTTGCTTCCTTCTTAGACTGAAAGTCCTCTGGCCCATGGAAATCTTATGAGAACTCAGAGCCAGAGCTTGGTCAGCCACTGTTTTAGAGCTGACAGGTTCTTGGCCCTTCCAATTTTTTTTTTTTTTTTTGAGTGAATAAGTAGGTCTACGTAGGTTTATTACAGGAACAAAAGTTCCTCTGGAAAGCTAATTCATTTGAATGGTTGAAATGAAATATAATATCCCCTCTCCTCCCTTCGGAGTCCACTCTGATTTAAGCTGATGAAAATGCTAGCGTTTCTAAACCCAAAGCTTTCTTTGGATGTCGAATATAAAGTGCCTTTTCCAGCCATTGTGACAGGGAAGGAATGCGCAGGTTTCTTGAGAGATCGCCGGGCTCGGGGCTGATCTAACTTGCGGACCTTCCTGCCAGGCATAAAACCTCACGGATGTGGCACTGATTCCACGATTACTGGATATGTTATGTAGTTGGTGCATTTGGGATAGTTTTTAATTGATTTTTTTAACTAGTTATGAGAGAAAAAATGCTTGTCTTCTTCTAACTCTGACAGCCACATCGACAGCATTCCTGACGGGAAGCAACCCCTCCGTGAAGGAGAGAGGCGAGCTTGCAGGGCAACCTGTGCAAACACAAGTCACTGCGGGCAGACAGGGCCGAGAGACTCGAGCAGCTGCATCTGGCGCTGGTTGTGGTGTGAGCAACAGGAATTTGGAATAACTTCTTTGCAAACCTCTTATGATAGCCTTCTTTATCTTACATGGGGCACGAATAGACAGTCACACCCCGGAGGAACACGTACGCTCACAAGCTGACCTGTGTCTATATGGGAGAAGGCGAGGGGTGCAGCAGGCACCCCCAAGGTCACAGCAAGCCCGGGTGAGGAAATCTGCTTTGCGGTATGGCATGGGCAGGGGAGGTGGGCTTTAAGGTCTTTGCGTTCAGTTTCACATTTTCCCAAACGTTAATCCATTTAGGAGACACATGATTAGTTAGCAGCACTGCTTTTTAAAGAAAGAGATGTAAGAAAATAAAATATTTAACATGCTTCTTAAATGTTTCATCATTTCTAAAGATACATTTTATTGATCTTGATATAACCCCCACCAACTCATTATATTAGTTTTCGAGAGCTGCTGTAACAAATTGCTGCAAACTTGGTGGCTTAAAATAACAGATAGCTATGTTCTCACATTCTGGAGACCAGAGTGGATTGCTGCTGAGGGCTCTGAGGGTGAAATCTATTCCATGCCTCACTCTTGGCTTCTAGTGGCTTCTTTCTTTGGCCTTCCCTGGCCTTTCTTGGCCTTGCTTGGCCTTGCTTGGCTTTCCCTGACCTTGCTTAGCCTCGTTTGGCTTTCCCTGACCTTGCTTAGCCTCATTTGGCCTTCCTTGACTTGTGGCTGCATCACTCCCATTTCCACCCCACTTCACATGGCCTTCCCCTCTGTGTCTGTATGGTCTTCTCTTTCGTCCTTTCTAAGGACCCACATCTTTAGATTTAAGCCCACTCCTCTGATTCAGGGTGATCTCATCGCCAGATTCTAATATTAATGACCATGCCACGTTCACAGGTTCCAGGTGCACTTGTTTTTGCTACTGTTTTTCTTGGGGCGCGGGGTGGGCACTACTTCACCCACTGCAACCCCGGAAGCAATGGTGTGATCCTCTAAAAATTCATCATTTCATAAACTTGCCTTCTTTCCTAATTCTCTCCTTTTTTCTCTGTTCACTTTCTACTTCTTTCGTCTTATAACACACACAAAACACAGAGTTTATAATTTGGCCACTTCTCCTCATCACTCTGCTGACAAATTGGAGCAAGACATAGATACATAAAAATAAAAGGCTCCCATTGTTGAATGGAACTATTCTTAACCTCATTTAAATATGTTCAACATAGAACTAGGTTTAAAGTTCTTAGGCATAAGGTTCTTATTCACTGATAAAATAAAAACGAATCCACAAATTCAATACAACAAAAGCACCAAACGAAATGCAAATGTAATCATTCTAAGAGTTTTTATTGAGTGTCTATTATGTGCCAGGCATTGTCAGAGGTGCTGAGACATAGTAATAAATCAAATCTGTCAAAATACCTCTCCATGTATACCTCATACTATTAGCCACGAGAATGGAAAGAGCCAGATAATGTTAATATGCTGACACCAAAGTGAATCGCAGTGAGACTTCATGGGACTAATTGCTACTGGGTGATGCTGGAGCTCAGCACTGTTTACCTTCTGATGACCACTGCAATCTCTTTTCTGTTGCAGTAGCTACAAATATTTCCTACACACAGTGAACTAGAACACCATTCGGCACAATTGCACCATTCACCAAATAAGCCCACCTTTTGCTTTTCTCATTAGCCTCCAACAACTAAACAGTACGTTATTCCTCCACACCATTCCATTTTCTTGCACACCAAATCAACATGTCAATATACTGCACAATTTAAGAAACCAAAATCTTGCTCTGTGAAAGCTCCTTTCAAGTGCAAATTTCACTGCATACCAGTAATTTCATGTTTGGAACTGATTAAAGCAATTTGTCATACAAAGAATGAAGGGGGGGGGTCTATGCTCCCTTGTGACTTGCTCAGGATTTCCTATATTTCTAGAGCCTCTGCTCCAAAAGTACACTAGCATGGAAAAACACTCGCTCCAGTCCAATAGTTCATGAATGCATTCTCTTGCTTTTTTTTAAGTACTGAGAAATGGGAGAGATAAATTGCATTTGTCAAAATTCAATTCGGTACTTTAAATTTAACACCTTCATTTAGTTGCTACCTGTGAAAAACATGAACAACCTAGAACCACTATACCCTATCTTACTAGCCAGGAGAGTGGAGAGAAAGAAGGGGAAGGGAAGGGAGGGGAGGGGAAAGGAGGGGAGAGGAGGAGAGGGACACTTAAGGCCGTTCACTTGTCCTTGCTCCCATCTTTCTTAGGCCTCTGAATTCCCAACCCACTCACTGCAGCAAACACAGAAGAGCTAGTCATTCTTTATCACTATGAAGAGGGCTTTTTTTTTAAACAATTATTTTTTAAAAAATTTCAGGACAGTTTTGTTTTTTGGGTATTTCAGTGTTTAGATTCCTAAATAAACCACCTTGTACTGAGCAGCCGTGAGTAAGGAATGATTATGGTGATTTTGACATTCGGGGCAGCCAGCCTAATAGCTGTCAGACGTGCTTACTAGCATACTTAAAGGCTAAATGCTATCATTTTGGTGATGATGTAGGGCCAGTGCTCAACCACAAATATAAAGAAAACACAACACCTAAACATGCAGCAGGGCTCAGTTATAATGTGGTCACCCAAATGCTCAAAATGAAAAGGCAGCGCTTCCAAATTCTTTGAGAGGATTTGCTGAGCCCTGAGTCTGTATAATAGTTTCTGACTGGGAAACACAGACCTACCCTGTGGCTCAGACTTTCTCTGTCCATCCCCTGAGGCCCCG
>PVIJ01016769.1:0-31628 GCA_004024925.1 Scalopus aquaticus | reverse complement strand
ATAGTCCTGTTATAAGTGAAACCATTCGATATTTTTCTTTTTCTTTCTGGCTTATTTCACTGAGTATGATTCCCTCTAATTCCATCCATGTTGCGGCAAATTGCATGTGTTTATCTTCTTTCCATGCTGAATAGTACTCCATTGTGTATATGTACCACATCTTCTTGATCCAATCATCTATTTTTGGACATCTGGGTTGTTTCCATACCTTTGCTATTGTAAACAGTGCTGCAATGAACATACGGGTGCATGTATCCTTCTGGATTAGTGTTTTTGTGTCCACCCAAAAGTGGTATTGCTGGGTCATATGGAAGCTCCATTTTTAGCAGTTTGAGGAATCGCCATACAGCTTTCCATAGAGGTTGGACCAGTTTGCATTCAACATTCAAAGAAGATAAACACAGGCAATTTGCAGTGACATGGATGGAACTAGAAGGGATCTGCTCAGCGAAATAAGCCAGAAAGAAAGAGAAAAATATCAAATGGTTTCACTTATAACAGGAATATAGGGGAACCAAATAGGAGAGAGACACTCAGTGAGGGGGGGGAGGATAAGGGCACAAAATGGAGTAGAAAAGGACACAAGGGACCAAGGAGATGGGTCACGGAATGGGTGAATTGGTGGTGGGCTACCCAAGGGGAATACAAAATGTAAAAGATATAAATAACAATAAAAAAAATCCTCATATTTTGTTGTTTCAAATTCCTTTATACTCCTTTCTAGGTATAGGAGGCTGACTCTTGAGAAATGGCCAAATCAGACATTATCTCAACTGTAGCAGCTCAATTTATTCATAACTTTTTTTCTCCTTCAAACATGGAGTGGCTAATTTATTAGATTTCAAATAACACTGTGTTGTTTCTGCCTCTCCTAAAAGTAGAGGACATAAATGTCTTCTGAAACAGGCTGTCTGAATGCATCTCTCTCTCTCTCTCTCTCTCTCTCTCTCTCTCTCTCTCTCTCTCTCTCTCTCTCTCTCTCTCTCCCTCTCTCCCCCCAGCTTTTTTTGATAGTCAAGCAGGAGGACCTTTCGTACTACCTGATGTAGTTCATTGAGTCCTTTCCTTCCTGGGACTGGCAATTTTCTCACAGATTCAAGTGGCAGCACGTTTAGTGTAATGACCAGCCCAAGCCCTATTTGGTGTCCCAGAATGAAATGAGTAAGGCAGTGTTGAACTGAAACCATGGATGGAGTTGGACCTCAGATCCTGGGAAGGATGCCAGGACTAGAAGAGCCAAGGACTTTGCAAAAACCAAAGGTCTAGGCAGGCTGTGAGTCATTAACCAGACAAGCAGTTAAGAACTAGGAAATAAACTTCTATTGGGGTTAAAGCAAGGCCAAGGGTAAAAAACTAAATAGCAATGGACAATAGTAGCAACAACAATAACACCACCCTGGAAAATGGGATCAATTCTGCCATAGTCCCGAAGTCCCAGAAATGAAGCTTATTCTAGGGAGTGGCCAGCCTCGACCCATAGGTGGGAGCAAGGAAGTCATCTTTACAGGTAGGGAGTGCAGCATGTGGTGGACAGAGAGATGGTGATGTCTTAATAGTCACAAAAGGCCCAGGAACAGGATTTCTCAAACCTGGCACTATTGATGTTTTGGTGCAGATTGTTCTTTGTGTTCTGGCTCTGTTCTGTGTAGTGTGAGACATTTAGCAGCATCTCTGGCCTCTACCCACTAGATGTCAGTAGCACCCCCCCCCAAAGTTGTGTAAAACAAAACCTCTAGATATTTTTCACTGTCTTTGGGCGGGGGGAGATTAGGGGCAGCAAAGTGAACCCAGGTTGAGGATTATTGCTCTAGAAGCTGTGGGTAGTGAAAGCTTAAATCTTGAACCTTCTAGGATTCACTGGCTGCTAAGTTACCTTCAGAGCAGGAAATCTGAAGTAACAACAGCCATAGGCATCTACAGCCCCATCTTCCAAAATATCCTTCCCATCTAGTGCCTGGTTCATCTCTTCCATTAGGCACTATTGCAGTTCCTAAAACTATTGAACCATCAGAAATTTCCTCAAATCACACTTCATTCTTGATTTACATACAAACTGGGACCAAAATGAAAATACTTTACTTTCTGTAATTGAATTCTGAAAGACATGTTAACTTTCTGTTCTTATTGTTTATCTTGAACTCACCATTTTTTTCATTTCCATTTCTTTCCTATTTTCATTCAACTCTCTCCTTTACAATGGAAGTATATAGTTTGATGAGGTGGGATGCCCAGAGGCCAGAAACAAGGAAAGAGAGAGGGGATAGGGCACTTTGAGGCCTTTTGGCAAGAACAAGATCTAAGAACCTCTGCTATGGAACACCATTGCCAAGAATAGTGTACCCATTTCCTAGCTTCCACTCAGTTTTCTTTATCACCTGGCACACTGATTCTTTCTTTAAAATGTAAAGACGTCTCTCTACCATTTCTCCTTCATTGTGGCCCTTGTGGTGGACTTTCATGTCTGTTAGAAAACCCAGGAGTCCTCTGAAGGCCTGTCAGAATAGCTCTGTGGAGTGAAACACGGTACAGTCTACAGCAGGATGTAGTGGAAAGAGCCGTAGACCAGGGATTCAACTCCAAGCTCTAGTGGAGGTTTTTCTCTTTACAGACATTTGATCTTACCAATAATTAGTTTTGACTGAATCTCAGTTTTCTCATGTATAAAATAGAACTACCTACTTTCCTACGTGGTAACTGTATGGCTTAGATAAGAGAAGGGAGTGAAAGCAACATGAAATCTGTAAAGGTTTTCACAAATGCCAAGTGGTATCATTATTGCTCACTTGCAGTTTACACGTCTTCAGTTATTCTTGCCAAAAAGTCTCAGTGTCCACCGGACAGATGTCGTGTTCTAGCCTACAACAATAGTTCCATTCTCCTGCAGCAGCGACACACCTGTTCTCTGGCCCTTTCTCTCCAGATACACTCTCACCATTTCACCCTGCTCTGTGCTCCAGGAGGCTGATCCTTCTCAGCAGAGCCCCTCGCCTTCTGAACTCCATTGTGCTTGACTGGTGGAAAGCACTGGTCGAGAGCAGTGAGGACAGAGTACTCATTCCCTGAGCCCTGCCCGAGAAGCTGCTGGGCACCGCACAGCTCCTCTCAGGGAGATTTCTTCATAGAACTTTCATGCTTTCTCCTCTTTACCTTCTGGTAACTACTACCTCCACTCAGTTTCATAGGCCCAAAGGGGATACTAGATCCCACTATTATTTGCCCTGGAATATACTTCAGTATCCCCTGTCATTTCTTTATGCAACCTGCATATATTTGTAATCAGTCTCCTTTGTCAATTTCTACCCGATTTATCCACTGTGGATTGTTATATGTTTCTTGCTGGGACCCCGACTCTTATACCCACCAGATCTATTTCTTTTTTTCTTCTTTGTTTTGAGGGGAAGGTATATCCTTAAAAAGGAGGGGAAAAGATGTAAGGAATGGCATAGGTTTATGGCCACTAGTGTCCAGTCATCTTGAGAATTAGTTCCACAGTCAGCATCTGAGAACACCTACAATTTAGCGCTATGTTCTTTACCAATTGGGTAGTAATAGTCTTTGTCTTATTTCCAACCAACCATTCAGGACATTCAGAGGCCATTACTCCAGTGTCTGTTCTCTCCCACAGAGTTTGTGTCCTTGCTAAATTCCAGCAACCTGGGAGGCAACTGTGTGATGAACACTCCAGTCCCTGGCTTGCTGTAAATCAGTTTGCACCCCTTTGCTTCCCTTGGACTCATTTGCAGAGAATGAGCTTACATCCTTTTGCTTCCCTTGGAATGGAGTCTCAGGAAGCCTGGGAAGGGGGGTACAGTTAAGCCTCTGGGATTCCATGACAGCTGCCAGCATTCTGGTCCTGGTGTTTTTGCTTGTTAACTGTGTCCAAGCTGGAATGTTTCATACACTGTCAGAGCTAGAAGAGACCGCAAATATCCACTAGTCCAGAGGTTCTCAGGTGGGGATCTATAGAATGGACTTCAGAGAAATCCTTGAACACCCTAAATTGTATGGAAAAATTGCTATCTATGTGCAAATATGCATTTTTCTGGGGAGAATATCCATTGCTTTCATCAAATTCTAGAAAGGGCTTGTGACAGAAAAAAAGCTCTAGACCAGCACCCTCAGCAGAGGGAACAGAGGCCCAGAAAGAAAGCAAATTATCCAAGATTCCACAGTGTGTCAGTGGCAGGATTTCACCTCAAATCTAGGTAGGCATTAACTTCCTGTGTTTAACAAGCCTTTCCTTCCTGTACTGAATTTCAAAGCCACACTCCCACTATGCTTTGTGTATAGCGGATACCAGATAACTATTAAATGCAATCGATAACTGCAGTAGCTTCTACAAGCATAACTCTCTTATTTTAATTGACCATGCTAAACAGAACCTGGAGTTGTGTGGGGCCCAGGGCCAACCTTCGAGCTCACTGGTGCCAAGGGATCAAGCAGGGTTTTTCCATCCCAGTTCTGTCTGATGAATGGAGTTCTGTCTCATCCCTGTTTCTCTGAGCCAGCATGTCCCCAGGGCCCTGTGGAGGGGCAGGTGTCGGTACTGGGCATGGGCTCAGCAGCCCAACTCAAGTGCCTCTGCAGCTGTTCTCATCCCTGTGAGGCCCCCAGTGGGAGCTGACACAGAGACTCTTGGAAAATGGCAAAGAAAAAGTAAGGGAAAACACCCTTGAATATTGAAGGGTTGCCAGGCTTCCAGGGGAGCTGGCACAGCCCAGCTCAGGTTATTAAATCACAACTAGCTCCTGGTAAAATAGAGTAGGAAGTCTTGTGTCTTCCCAGCTCCCCTTCTCTGCCCCTCTTTCCCAGGTCATAGGCATTTTTCACACTTCCCAGAGTTCTCTACTGTATTTCCTCGCCCAGTCTCCCTATCTAGGAAATAAGTGCCTGTGCCGTATAACTGAGGTACCCAACATGTCAGAGTAAAGGAAAAAGGCTTAATGTCTAATATCAGCTCTGTAACTAACTAGCAATGTGATCTTGTGTGAGTCCCTTAGCCTTGATGGGCTTTTCAGCCTTCATTCATAAAAAAAAAAAATGGCACTAATGAATCAAATGAGGTAATGGAGGTGAGGTCACTTGAAATATGTAGAACAATAAATGCTATGTGGGGTCATTATGATCTTTCACCATTCAAAGCTAAATTATTTTAAAAGTTGAAAACAATAATCGTTTTCTAAAATTTGAGGTATCGTTGGGTTACATCACTGTGTGTGATTCAGAGGATCATTCCTCCTCAGAGGTGCTTCAGCACGCCCCACCCACCCCAGAGCACGCACAAATCTTTATCATATACCATTGGGCCCCCACCCCACTTGGTTCCCAGCCCCCCTTCTAGTGGTCTCAATTCTGCTGTCTTTTCTAGACTTTGTTTTTGGCTTAGTTCTGACAACTGCTTTGAAAACAATAATTTTGAGGGCCAATTGCATGGCTATGATTGGCTGCCTAGATTTCAGTGTAACTGGTCTTTTCTTGGGGCAATTCCAGAATGGAGTGAGAAAGAGAGTCATCGTTGGCTGTGAGTGTAAGTAAACCAGTAAAAGAAGTCAGTAGACCAAAACATGACCTGTTCCTGGCATTTCACATGCTACTTTACATCCTGGAGACCTGGGAGGAGATTCTGAAGACTAGTCACTCTTCAGGCAGAGATGAAGAGGTACCCAATCTGATTTTGTGCTGGAGGATCAGCAGAAGTTAGACTCATTGCAACTTGCCATAGGAACCAGTAGACTAGTTAGCAGAGGGATAGAGAATTCCCACAGGGTGGAGCAACATGGTGGAAACGAAATCAATTCCTCACTTTGCAGTCAGCCAATCTACACTGTTTCCTGAGGCTCTAGGGTGGGCAAAGCGCTTAAGCTAAGCACCAGGAGGCAAGACAAAGGAAATCAGAGACATGGTCAGGGCCTTCAAGGAATAAATGCTTTGATAGGCTAAAAGCAGAAGAAAGGACAAAATCTGGAAGGCAACTATGATGCTTTAAAAAATGTTTTAGTATGGAATAGAAAAGAACACAAGGGACCATGGAGATGGATCACGGGTGAATTGGTGGTGGGCTACCCAAGGGGAATACAAAATGTAAAAGACATAAATAACAATAAAAAAATGTTTTAGTAGAAGAGGGGGATTGATCCTGTCCTGTTTTTAGGTAAAAATTTAAAAAATGAATAGATATAGAATTTAATAAACAAGTGGATCTTTATCTCCTGTGACTTTAGTATGTAGGCATAGTGATCATTAGTGGCGTAGAATTATTTTATTATACTGTAATATCCTTAAATTATTAGGCTTAAGATTTCATTTTAATGGCCTTTAGACCCTTCTGCTGTTACTACTAATGATAATATCTTTTGAATATTTGACTTTTTATACTTGAACGTAGTGGGAACACAATGGAGAATGAGACCAATGAGGTCTCTGCTCTCTTTGGTATATCCTGGTGGTGGTGGTTCTAGTTTAGGAGATAAGATGTCTCTGAATAGGGGAAATTTGTCTTCTGTTTCTACAGTTTGGCAGACTAAGTATTCTAAAAAGTTTTCCTGCTACAATACAACTAAATCCTTGATAAACTATAACAAACTTTTCTTTACATTTCTCCTCTTTAACCAGATGTATTGCTATATAATTCATATATTATATAATTTATTCATTTAAAGTGTATATTTAAATAGCTTGGGTATATATTATGATTATTGCTTATAACCATTTCCATTTTAACCATTTTATGTGTGCAATTCAGTGACAATAATCCTACTCACAACGTTGTTCAACCATCATTGCTATCAAGTTCAGAAACGTTTTCATTACCTTACACATAAACTATAACCATTAAGCAGTAACTCGCCATTCCCCCATGTCCCTAGCCTCTGGAGGTTGATTGCCAGCAGAATCAACCTTATGATGAGAAGTTTGCAACTTTCAGTTCCACCCCCTGATCTACAGGGAAGGGAAAGGGGCTGGAGATTGAATGGATTCCAGGCAATCAGCTCACCAACGATGTCTATGAGACGATTCCCCCACATGAGAGAATTCAGAGAGCTTCTCGGTTGGTGAGCAATGGGAAGAGCGGCACACTTGGAGAGAACATAGAAGCGCACATTCTCTCTTCAACATTGCCCTCTGCATCTCTTACATCTAACTGTCCCTGACCTCTATTCTTGTGTCACAAACTGGTGATGCAATAAGTAATATGTTTCTCTGAGTCCTGTGAGCTGGTCAAATAAATTAATCAAATCGGAGGTGGGGGTTGTAGGAACCTCTGATTTATAGCCACCTGGTCAGAAGTACAGGTGACCACTGGGCTTACAGTTGGCCTCTAAAGTGGCGGGGTGGGGATGGGTGCTGGGCAGTCTTGTAGGACTGATTCCATAACTTGTGAGCTCTGACATTATCTCAGAGGACAGAGGCAGAATTGAGTTAAATTGTAGGACACCCTTCTAGTCTCCGAGAACTGCTTCTTGGTGTAAGGAACATGCCCCCTCACACACACACATACACATGTTGAAATTGGGTCCAGGAACCAAATTATATGGTAATTTTATGTTCACTCTTTGAGAAAATGGGCAACAAACGCTTTGAAATGCCTTTCTAAACTTGCAGAAAAGAAAGACAGGAAAGGGAATAGGAAGCAGAAGTTAAAACCAGAGCAGCAGGCAGTATAAGATAAACCCCATAACTGGAACCCAGTGCTTTGCATACTAACAGAAATGCAGGACACACAAAACCCTTAAAAAGTGAAGGACCTGAAGCTGCAGCCTCCATAGTAAGCCAGGACCCTTCGAAGGGGGCAGCCAGAAACTTACCTGCAAGCACGTCTTTGTCATGACTCCAAGTAGCAAACAAAACAAACAAGAACTCTATTCTCACTTGATGCTGCTGTTGCAAGTAACCCCTTGAGGATTTGCAGTGCAAAACTTGCTTTAACACAGGCCTGGGGTTCCAAATCATACTACTCATGCTACAAGGGAAACCTCAGCTGAGAAAATGTGGCCTCACATTGTTAGTGCCCACTGGCACCAGAGAGAAGAAAATTCACCTCTTTTTGGAGGAGCACATCCCCAACTGAGACCCCTCAGGATTCCCAAAGATGTAGTTTAACAAAAACTGAGAAAATGATAAAGAAAATAAAGTATCAAACACACAAGAAACAAGGCACCGTGTGGAAGAGTGAACGGAAACAATAGATTTCAATTCCCCAAAACTTCAGATATTAGAATTACCAGAAGCAGGACATAAAATAACTTTATATGAATTATTTAAAGAAACAAAGCATGTAATCCAAAAGGAATAATAAAAGAGACTATCAGCTATGATCAGGCAAATTTGGGGGGAAAGTGAAATAGAATTCCTAAAAATCAAAATTATAATCACTGAAGCTTGAAATAAGTTAGCTGCAAGTTAAACATATCTGAAGACAGAGATGAACTGCTAGATTCGAAAATGTTTTTAAAAAATGCAGCACCTAGAGAAGGAAAATACATGCAAATGGGGTTGAGTCATAGAAGACTGAGTAGGAAATGGTTTGGATATGTGCCAAATTTAAAAATGACATCAGAAGAAAGGCCTGTGATGGAGCAAGAAGTTGTGAGCAAATAAGCTGGTCAGTAGGTAGATAAATCTAAACAATACTGATTAGATAAAATAATAAATAGTAACAATAATAATTTATGGAGTTTAAAAGAACTAAAATTCTACACCACAATGGCATGTAAGTTGAGGGTTGCTCAGACTTAAATATGTGACAATTTATTTTTGTTTTTTTTTCCCCACAGAAGACCTGGAGTGTAGGCTGGGGGTGGGGGGCTGGGAGGACCACCAGAGACAGAGTGGGGAGCAGAAGAGGCAGATTGACTGAAATACACTGCGGAGGGGAGCAGCGGGTGAGATAGGAGAGATCTGGTGAGTACCTTAGAAGCAGCTGTGTGTAGCGCCAGCAGGGCACGGAGCAGGTTTTCTGTACCCTTCTACACCACTTGTAGTGAGCAACCAGGTGCAAGGCAGGCAGGGAGGTCTGGGGGCCGGGGTAGGGGCTGGCAGGCCTCCCAGCCCTGGTCGAATCCTCACTCTTTCTGGGCTCTCGGGCGTCCTCTCGTGGTCTCCCCATTGGTCTCTGCTGCTCTCTGCCACACGGCCCTCTGCCGCCCCACTCTTCTGCTGCTGCGCACCTCTGTTCTCTGCTGCTGCCCTTAAATGCTCAGTCTCTTGGCTCGGGTGCGCCACTCATGCACACCCACACCACACTCCAGGTGCCGCCAGCAGGCACGCGTGTAAGACCACAGGTGTGGATCATTGATGCTAAAGGCGGGAGGGCAGAAAAACCTGATCTCTTCCTTTTGCCCTATACCGCGACAGTGAAGGCTCAGAAACAGGAAGTGTCTTGATGTTCTTGAGTTCCAGAAAGGTCAGCGGGACTGGAGGTAGCCAGCATATGTGGTATAAGGTGCTGGATAATACAGAGCCCAGATAATATGTTTGGATTTTATTCTGTATAGTATGGTCAGGACATAGAGGATTTTAGGTAGAAGAGTAGTGATATGCTTGATTAAAATCATAAATTACATTCCAGAAAGGGGGGGGGGTGAGGGAGAAGTAAGAATAGAAGGAAGCACCGTGGATGATGGGTGATTTGGTGGTTCCGACCCCACAGTGGTGACACCTGATGGATGGGGGATCCTAATGTTACCTCGATTAAAAAATAAATTTATTTTAAAAATTAAATTAAAATTGTTAAGGACTACCCTGAGCACAGTGTGCAGAGCAATGTAAGTGAGTGCAGGGGGTGGGGTACGGTCAAATGTGGGGGAGACCATTGTAAGACTGTTGTAGTATATCCTAGATGAGGATAGGGTGACAGTAAAAATTGATTCCCAGGTTTCTGCTTTGGACAACAAGGGGAATTATACCATTTAGTGAGATGAGGGAAGCTAGGGGCAAACAGGATTTGGAAAGGGAGCAATAAGAGTTTAGTCTTGGTCATATTTAATATGTCCAAGATAACCAATATCAGATACCCAATGGAGCGATCCAGTGAGAAGTTGGATATATGAGTCTAGAGTTCAGAAAGAAGATTCTAGAGATAAACAACTGTGTGTCACAGTGTGTAAAGCCTTGGGACTGCATGTGCACCTTGTAAATAAATGTAAATGAAGAAAAGGTCTGAGAACTGAGCTACCAGGCTTTCAAGTTTTGGGCAGTCTGCCAGAGGAACAGAAGCTAGCAAAGTAGATTGAGTAGGAAGAAATCTAGAAGACAGTGGTGTCTCAGAAACCAAGAGGGGGGTCCTCCCTGGTGGTGGAGGGGTTAAGTCTCAGCGCTATCACCACTATGGCCTGAAATCAATCCCCAGGCAGAGAGCTAACCCACATGGCACGACAGACCTCTCCTGTCTCTCCCACTGCTCCCCTCAGCAGTGTATGTCAGTCATTTTGCTTCTGCTCCCCACTCTGTCTCTCATGAATACACACACACACACCCCGTACCTCTGGCCTACATCCCAGTTCTTATATGCAAAAAAAAAAAAATGTTAAAAAAAAGAAGAGGGGCAAGTATTTAAAAAGGAAGTTTTGCTCAACTTACAACTGGTGCTGCTTGAGAGGTTAAGATGAGGTAAGAGAAGTGACGATTGTATGTGACAATATGGAAGTTGTTCTTGACCTTGACAAGAGAAGACTTGGTGGTGTGTTGGGGATGCCAATCTGACTGAATTGGGTTGAAGAAGAATTGGAGGTGTGAAGGGAATGTAATAAACTATAAATATGGAAATGTTTTGAAAACAATAAAAATATTCGGGGCCTCCTTGGTGGCACAAGGGATTAAATCTCAGCACTATGAAGCTATCCATCCAGAGCCACTGCAGCACGAGTTCGATCCCGGCCAGGGAGCTGACCCACATATGGCGCAGCAGACCTCTCCTGTCTCTCTTGCTGCTCCCCTCAGCAGCGTATTTCAGTCAATCGCGTGTTCTGCTCCCCACTCTGTCTCTGGTGGATCCTCTCACCTCCACACCTCTGGCCTACACTCCAGCTCTTGTATGCGTAAATAAATAAATCTTTTAAAAAGTGTAAAAAAGAAAACAATAAAAATATTTTATAAGTGCAGGTGGCATTGTGATTTTTTTCACCAGAGATTTAAGGGAAGCTTGAGGCATCGAATAAAGAGATTCATGCTAATAGAGACACTGCAGTAGCAAGGAGCTGTTTGCCCCAGGCAAAAATGATGTCATGCAAAAGCCACAAAAATAACTCCAGGAAAACAAGTTTTGATTAGAAAGCCTGGGTTGTCTCAGAACATTGTCTCGGCTCACCCAGCCAACCCTGTGCCAACCTCTGACTGGAGCCCATCCAGGGCTTGCTGGCAGGAAATGTTCCAGAATGAGAGTAGGAATAACTTCTAGAAAAATCCGCATCCGTAATGTTTACTGAATCATTCACTCATTTCCGAAGCTTGCCAGCCACTCTTTATGGGCAGGACATGCTGTTGGCAAAGCTGGGAAATCAGGGTGGTTTGTTTCCCTCCTCTTCACCACTGGGGCCACTCCTCTCCCCAGAGACGCTCTCTGCCCTTCTTTTCACCCGGAATTCCACCAGTAGGTAACTGGATGTTTTGTCTGTGCAGCTGGCAGATGGGTCTGGGCAATTGTGCTTTGGAGAGTTGGAATCTCTGAGACTAGTCAGTCAGATGCAGCTATTCTTTCCCAAAGTTAAGCGAAAGGCACACTCCTGCTTCTCTGCCTTTATTTCTATAGTTACCTCTGCCTGCAATACCTTTTATTCTTTTATCAACCTATATCCTACCCCTCCTGCAAGACTCAGATTTTGTGGCACCTCCACGCAGCTGTCCCCCGCTCTCCTGGTCAGAATTGTTCTCTTTGTCTTGTGCGCTACCTCTTTGTGCCTCTACAACAGTCTGCCTTGTATTCCAATTTTATGTGTAGTTCTGAATTGCTTATTATGTTGTCAACTCTGGAGAGGCAGTTTATTGTACATTTCTGTATCTCTCACACAATTCCTTAGCCATAGTAAAGCACTTAATGAATAAATATTAGTGGAACTGAACTCTAAATGAAAGTATTTTAAATGCTGCCAGTGACTCTCATAGATACACAAGCAAGACCTTATTTCCCAAGATGACATTTCTTTCAGAACAACTAGATAGTGAAATATAGAAGCCCGTGGCAGCAGGCACATATGAGAACTAACTGCTGTTATCTGTAAGATGTGGATGGAGAATCTAATCACACTTAAGCCACAAAGTGAATTTTCCATTTGTAGCTAATAGACTCAAACTGCTCTCACTAGTGATTTGTTGTCTCCATTTCCCCATTTGTACTTGGACATTGAAGCCATGGGCCATCCATACAACTATTGTTCATGCTAATGCACAGCCAAGCTAGCTTCCCTTCCCCCACTACCTGCTGTACTATTTTATTAAAGGGAGAACATTGAGTTAATGGTTCAATGTTAATGTGAGTTGGTTTTATTGATCTTGTGCTGGCGGTTGATTAATTACAAAGACAGGTGTCATGCCTTAGTATTCTCTTCACTGACTTAAATACCCATGTGACTCATGTAAAAGCTGACATTAGCAAGACCCTTAATCTCTGAGGATGCTGTATGTGGTATACTGATTATTATTTTTACCACTTCTATTGCTGCCTCATGATGGAAATTTGTTCTCAAGTAACTAATTTGCAAAATTATGTATTTGCAGTATAAGCTAAGGTAAATTTTGTGTGTTATTATCTCCATGGAATTTTATAAAGAAGATATGTGTAATTTTCACTTGAAAATGATTCATTACACTCCATTCTTCTGTTTTCCTTTATTTTCCTTCTTCCTCTTTTTCTCCTCCTTCTTCCCTCCTTCTCCATGTTCAACTTAACTGTATACTTAGTTGATATTTAGATTAATAAATAGTTTCTTTGGCCATAGATTAGAAATATCCATAAAGATGCCTTCTTTTTTCAATCCAATAAAATATTCTAAAGCATATTAGGTATTGATTAGGACAAATGGGGATTCTCCTGCTGAGTTTCCTGTAGGGTAAATGAAAGTCCGTCAGGCTTTTATGCCACTGGCTTCTGTGGCTATAGCCTGTGGCCTTGAATGCAGGAGGAGCTTGGGAGCGTGGCCTCGGGGCACACATGCCTGATGGCGGACACCTGCAATATGGTGTGGACATGTGTAACTGGGCACACCTGCGCCTGAAGACTGAGCATATAAGGGCGGTGTCACAGGAACCAGCAGGCACAAAAGCCTGAGCAATCTTCATTTACCCCGAGGTTCCCTACCAGCTTTTGAAATCAAGGCTTTTAGAGGGCATGCTTTCTCAGGCAATTGAATAGTGTTGTCCTGAGTTAATGAGGACTCCTAAGTGCTAGTCTCAACTCTGCCTTGAGCCAGCTGAGTGTGCTTGGACCATGTTAGTGCTCTGAGCTTTGAGTTCCTCATATTTAAGACTGAGAGCTTTCCATTTTCCCAACCCTGTAACAAAGGGGAGGGGGAGGATTATCATGTCTCAATATCCAAGGCATTTGGGAAAACCGGGGGTGCACATGCACAATGTGAATTTGTCTACATTTGGGAGCTAGTAAAATGTGGGGTGGGATCACACAAGAAACCTGATGCTGAACAGCTGGATTGCAAAATGAGTGTGTTTGAAGCCAGCCACACCACTGCGAGCTTGCCAGAAGCAAAGGGGGCTCTGCCTTTCTTAGAAGAGCCCCAAAGGAGGGGTTATCCAAAGGCTTTTCCCAAAGTCTGGGCAGGGGGCAGAGAGGCCTGGGGTTGGAGGAGGGTGGGGCAGTGTAACAGCAACCCCTCGAGCCATCTGCAAAGACTTTGTATTCCTACAATAGGACCTCATGGCCTGTCACTGCTATGGCTGCTTTCGAGCTTTTGGTTTTGCTTCTTGGGAAGCATTTTCCACAAATACCTCCAAAATGAATGCTCTGCTGCTGTTTGAATTATTGACTAAATTCTTTTTATGATTAATAGTTGATTGAGATTTTCCATTTCTTGTTGAGCTAATTTGATTATTTAGGATTTCATTTTTTTAAAAAATCACCATTTCATCTGTTTTCAAATGAATTAGCACAGCTATGCAAAGAATAACTTCTGTACTCATAGTCATTGCTCCTTTCTTGCTCCTAAATTTCTGTATTTATGTCACCTTTCAAAACCTTTGAATGCTAGTTTCTGTTGTCTGCCATATCTTCTTTCTTGTTCCCACTTTCTGCCTTTGTATAACTTTACAAAGCCTCCTTTTTAATTTATTTATCTTCAGTTGAGGCAGAAAATTGCTCTGGCTAAATTCTCACTATGTGAAAAACAGCATACGGGGAAACATGGGGAGATGTAAAAGGCGGGACAAGCTTGGTCTTCACATTCAGGAAACCTGTGATCTAATGGAAGGACTAGGTGAGTGCTCATGAAAATACAGGCAGATCTTGAAACAAAGCACAAAATCCTGAAGACTAAGGTGGAGGGATGCCAGAGGGCGAAGCTCCCCTCACTCATGACTAAAACGAATGGTGCCAGTCAGGGGCAGGGGCAGCCATAAGCACTAGGGCAGGGCCGAGGCCTTTAGGGTCAAGGAGTTGACAGTCTCTCTGCTCCATATGCCTCCTTCAGGTCTCCTTCTTGCTCTCCTTCCTTCATCCAATCTTTTTTCTCCAGCATCTCCTCACTGCTCAGCTACACCCTTCCTTGGGTGGGGCAGGGAACCTGGATCCTCCCCTTTCCCTGGGGACCACCCTGTTACAATTGGATCTGCTACTAAGACAATATACAGGATGCTTATTGAACTAATAGTGCCAGGCAGTGATTGGGTCACTTGGCTGTGGTACTCAGTAGCTCCCATGGCACCTGTAGATCCTCCATTCTGGTGCTAGACTCGAAATGCTCTGCTGCAGGGTAGCTCACTCCATCCAATCTTGAACTCCATGAAGTCATTTCCTGATTCTCAGTCACCTTTGCCTCCCAGGTGCCAGAAGAATACAAAAGCACTTTATATTACTGAGTAGCCAACAGCACAGGCAAACTCAGATAGGTTTGCATTTGTTTCATGACTTTCCACCTGAGTAATTTACTAATGGCTTCTGGGCTCAATTTTCTCATCTATAAAATAGTGATGAAAATAATACTGACTTCTAGGATTTGTGGTAAGAACAAAATGAGATGACAGACTTGGAAGTATTTATCAAAGTGCTAAGAGTCGCAGAGTAAGCGTTAAGTCACTGGGAGTGAAACAGTACTAAAAGGGGTACTAAAACAATACCAAGCAACAGTGCCAAGGTAGGGGACAGGTCAGTGTGGGTTCTCACCCATACACTCAATGTGAGACCATTCAGACTCAGGGCACCAACAACAATGGGATTTATTTAACAAGCAGGAGTTTGGAGAAAGGGGAAGTGTTTCTAAGGCCACAAGTGGCTGGCTGTGTCACTCCAGACAATGTCCACAGTGTTCACTCATCCTAAACAAAGGCTGCTCATTCAAAGTGGCGCTGTTGGTCGACAATGGCCAGGAGCTGGTGGTACACTGGCAAGCAATGGGCCAGGATCCAACTCACAGTAGCAACTGGAGGTGCTCACAGGTGGGTTTGCTGAGGTGATACCACAGCAACCCATAGCAATAGTCAGAAAGCTAGGCTGGTCAGCACCAGATGCTGGACCAGACAGCAACAGAGGCAACAGCTCTGGGAGGTGATGCTGAATAATCAGAAACAGTGGATGGCACTGTCAATGGTGCTGGACAACACTGGCCAGTAGTGCCATTCACCACCAGTCACCAGGAGGTGGTTTTGGGCACACCAGTGTTAATGGCTCTTTATGAGCTATTGGTATGAACTAATGGTCAACAACTCTTTGAGACACCAGGCTCTAGTCCAATGGTGCTCCTTGCAGGCGATGTCAGAGGCAAGGCCAAAGGCAGGTGCAGCAGCCAGGTTTCTGCAAAGGTCTATGAAGATTTACAGGTCTGTGAAGTTCTGGTGAATCCCTTGGAGTTCTGTGCTCCATGCTTTTCTTCAAAGGCTGGCTGCTGAATCCTTCTTTCTTCAGAGGCCAGGAGCAGAATGCCTTCAAGTTGGCTTTTATTCTGCCTTATCTCCTATTTCAGGATCCCCCAAACTACAGACCTGATTTGACCATTTTCAGTTCTAATAATCACTAGCTATCCTGCACCAATCCTTTTTTCAATCTGAATAACTAACTCACAAACTGAATTCACACCTGATTGGTCCATTGAGCTCAAACCTTGTTGGCCCATTTACAATCCAGGCACCAAATACAAAAGGGAAAAGCCTGGCATCTGCACAGACTAGACCTCCCCTGAGGCCAGGGCAGATTCACTGGCAGGTGGGCTCGGAGGAGCCATGGCCAGAGCAGGCCTCAGTGGGGCTGGAGGCATACTTCACCCGGTGCCCCCTTACTGGGGCTGGGTGTAACAATGCAAAGGGGAGGAGGGCCTGCAGCAACACTGGAACACAGGTCCCAGCTGCTTCAGGGTGGGGTCTGCTGGGAGCCCACCATGTTGGCCTGGCACTCCATGGGCCTCTTATACTGGGGGTGGTGGGCAGTTTTTAGGGCAGCTTGCACTGAGGCAGGTGGTGCCGACAAGGCTGGTCATGCCCAGCTGCTTGTGCCATCGGGATCCAGTTTCAGTAGCTCTCTGACTGTCATTATATGGTTGTGGAGTGAATGGGTGAGGGACAAGTGGGCTGAAGAAGGATGCTGGCCTATTTGATGAGATCAGGACCCGGGACTAGGAAGAGGCTTAATAGGAGCTCCTCTGGCAGTCTTCCAAGTCTCTTGGTATCTCTTGGATGATTGGGGAACTGAGACAATGGGATAATCTTTAAGCATCTCTTGCTTTCTTTAAAATGTGCAATCATCTTGACCCGGGGAACAGAGATTGAATAGACTCTGGGTGGGGGATGCTATTATTCATGTAAACATTTCTAAAATGTAACATATTGCTCTCTGTGCCCAGCAAGCTGTTGTTGGTTTGTGAGCACTGTGTTTTTCAAAAGTCATTTTTGGCAGTTTGACTAGTTAGCTTAGAACAATTAGGAGCTTTGAACACTTTCAAGCTAAGGATTGTGATAAAGATGTTTTGACTCTATAATTTCTCCTGGGGTTTCCCTGATGTGCTGGACTAATTATCAGATATAATTAGGAAAACTGAGATGTGGGGAGACTGCAGGGAGCAGCATACTTTCCCAGGGATCCTCGTTTCCTTGTGCAGAAAGGTTTGGGGAGACTATCATGGAGGAGGAGCAATGCAGAGGGCACTGGAGTGCAGAAAGGATCCTGGGAACATGACTTTGCCAGCACAGCCTCAAACCTCTGGGGACCCATTGTTCTTGATTAAGTTTTCAGTGATCAAGACAGTCAGTTTCCCCTCCTGATTCCTCAGGGAAGAGCCATATTCTGGGCAACTACCAGACTGTTGGCCTGCTTTCAGCAGAAGTGAAATTTCTGTGGGTCTAAAGCAATTAAGAACTGGTGTCCTTTCAAAACTCATGAAGATGAGGAAAGGAACTTCTACCCCTTAGTCAACCAGAGTTTATCTACCCTAGGCTGGCAGATCTTTCTCATTTACCTTGGCTTAGACTCATTGGCCGAGAGCTGAGCTAAAAACTCACTGTCTTTGAAGCTGTCTTGAGAAAAGGTGGCATTTCAGGATCATCTGTTTGCTGACTCTTTTTTTTTAAAGATCTATTTATTTATGCACACAAACTGGGGTACAGACCAGAGGCGTACAGACAGAGAGAGTTCACCAGAGACAGAGTGGGGAGCAGAACAGGCAGATCAATGGAAATACACTGCTGAGGGGAGCAGTGGGCGAGGCAGGAGAGGTCTGCTGCGCCATGTGGGAATCTCCCCGGCCAGGTGTCGAACTCACGTTGCCACTGCTGACAGCTCCACAGCGCAGCGCCCAACCGCTGCGCCACCGGGGAGGCCCTGTTGGCTGACTCTTATTCAGAGGGGGCCGATCCATTTTGACATGGTCTTGAAGTTACTCTTGATGCAGTGGAATCAAGACGCAACACAGGAAACATGGAACACTATGACACTGGATCCCTTTCTTGCTGGGGCCCAGGGTAGAGACTATGACTCTGGTATTTTGAGTAAAGGAGAATGCTGGGACTAGATGGTCCAGGTGTGACGTTTTATTCCCCTGCCAACATGATATGAAGCTCATAGTCGCAGGACCATTCAATGGCCAACCCAATGTTTCTGCTTCCTCTATAGGTAACCTGCCTCCATGATTTCTTTGGTGATGATGATGTGTTTATTGCCTGTGGTCCTGAAAAATTTCGTTATGCTCAGGATGACTTCTCTCTGGATGAAAATGGTGAGTAGTAACTGGGTTTTATTGATCCATTGTCCTCCCCCTTCTATTCCTTAGGATTTGAGATACCAGGCTCTTAGTCCAATGATGCTCCTGTGGACTAGCGAGCATTCATTCCTGGTCTCTCAAAGGCAAATGTTATTAATTTGTTAGTCTTTCTCCTGTATATTTGTACACATTAGTCACTGAGTGAAAGGTTGATTGGTTGTACCAGATGCCCAACCTCCAAACTCAATAAACCTCATTATTCACTCCAACAGTGACCATATTTCTTGAGCCACATATCATGTCACAGGAGCTGACAGGCACAATCAAACCACAGGAACATTTGGAACCAGAACCTGGATGTTGTATGTATGCATTTTTCTCTAGCCAACATCCTCCATGTCAGAGGTTCCACTATAGAAAGATTTTCCACTGTGTTCTTAGTGTCAGTCCTTTTCCCTTTCCCCACCTTCTGGCTTGTTGCCCCTTTCCCCTGTTTAGTGACTCAAGATTCCAGCAGGTTGTTAATCTCAGGAAGGAGGCAAAAATCTGCCCATCTCCTTCTGGGAAAACCCAAGTTCCAGGTATAAGTTAATGGTGAATTAGCTCACACAGTAACGCAGTTAGGGTATGATCCTGATGGAAAGACACATTCAAAATTTATTTTCCACTTATGAGGAGTAAAAGTGTGGAAAAATACAGAGTTGTACTAATACAGACTTTATAAACACTCCAGTGACAAGGACCCTGAATGCAGTGGCTTTTCTGCTGTGGTCCTTTTGAGAAGAGGCAACAGACCATAAGAGTCAAACAAATGCTAGGCTATGTCCAATTGCCTGTACCTTCTACATATTTAGCTGAGAACAGTGATCACCAAAATTTGTCAAGTAAAACAAGAAAAACTCAACTTGCCAGAAAAGATTTCCTAACTTTTCTAGGTAACTGATATTTCAATGTAGCTTTAATAGGAGGAAATAAGAAGGTGTCCAAAGACTGCCATGATCTAGCTCTTTGTTCTACTATTTTCTTGCTTTGTGTCCCTAAGCAAGACGCTACGATCTTTGTATTCTCATCAGCAAAATGAGTGTGTTGATCTTCTTAATGAAAAAAATCACCTTGGCTAAAGGAGGTGTTTGAATCCCTGGATTATAGAAACAGGGAAAGGAGTTGAAAGAAGATTGGGCAGATAATTAAATAGTCAACTCAGTCATTTGTGGACAACCCAGCCCTGTCTCAGAATAATACCCATTGACATAATGTTTCATTAATTTCTTTAGAGAAGGGACTGACCGCCAAACAGTTGAAACCTCCGTGAGGTTTTGGGCACCATCAGTGCCCAAAATCACCACAGTAGGGGTGCTGAGTGGCCTGCCTAGGAATGGAGCTTTGAATGTGTCAAGTCTGAAAGGAGGGCAAGTAGCAGGGACACTTGGCAGACTGACCTCCCCAATCACGAGCCTTTTATAAGTTGTAAGTGACAGAGTCACTGCTGGTCCATTTAGTCATTAAATCAGCATATGGAATTATGATCACATGGCAGTCGTGGTGATAATGATTATTCATATAAAATGAACATGACATCCCAAATATGCTTATTATAACATGTGGCATATAAGGAACAATAAATGGTAGCTCTTCCTCCCTGCTCCCTTTAAATTCCTCACAGAAGTTTCAACTGTTTGGCGGTCAGTCCCTTCTCTAAAGAAATTAATGAAACATTATGTCAGTGGGTGTTATTCTGAGACATAGCTAGGTTGTCCACAAATGATTGAGTTGACTATTTAATTAGTTGCCCAATCTTCTTTCAACTCCTTTCCCTGTTTCCATAATCCAGGGATTCAAACACCTCCTTTAGCCAAGGTGATTTTTTTACTATTTCTGCCAAGCCTTTCTCCAGAACATTGTTCCTACAAACAATGAGGACACCTTGTAGTTTTCTGCCATTATTCCTTCGGTCTATGGTGGTTATTCCCATTTCAGGGACTGGGAACATGCTGAAACTTCTCCTCTGGCTTCACTAAGTCATCTATGTCCTTTGCTTCCAGAATGCCGAGTCATGAAGGGTAACCCATCAGCCACAGCTGGCCCAAAGGCATCTCCAACACCTCAGAAGAGTTCAGCTAAGAGCCCTGGTCCCATGCGCCGGAGCAAGTCTCCAGCTGACTCAGGTAACGACCAAGACGGTGAGTGCTCTTCTCCTACCTGTGCACGCTGACTTTATTTATGGGGGCCAATGGCTCTGCATGCAGAGGAATGAGTTCCTCATGAACATTAATGTGTCTCCATGACCCCATGTCTATCAATTCATAGATTAAACAGTCAAATTTGTGTGGCGTCATGGAGACATAGCCACAACCCTGATTCTACTCAAGTGGATGCGGATCAGAAATCTGGCTTGTTTGCCATGCTTGCTGTCGTGTTGATTGTCACGATTGTCTTCATGGTCATTCTATTCCGCATCATCCAGCAAAAGCACAGTCCAGGGAGTCATCAAGTCAAACATAAATTGGAAATAGAAAATCAGAATCAGAAACAAGGATTTAATAAAACATGCCATCCTAAAGTGTCATCCTAGTTGATGCACTTGAGCTTCCAACTTGACTGCACACCTTAGAGGTCAAAACCAAAAGGGAAGCAAGATGAATTGCATCATTCTAACAATGGGGAAGGAAGGATAGGCCATACTCTTAGAGGAAACATAGAGATTTGTCATACGGGGTTTTTAATTTAGTGGATGGTGAATGATCTATAAAACGTGGTCTTCGGATCACTGCCAACCCATGAACAATCAGTCTGTGACAAGAAAGGCTTCTGCCAAATGTCAATCAACTATGCATTGAGCCAACCACTTCCTCCAGCTGACTCTTTCCCAGCATGGCTTTACTGATGAAGGAATCAATGTGTTGGTTTATACCACAGTGCAAGGGTTCAGGAGCCACACTTTGAATAGCACTGTTCTAAAAGGCAAGAGTTCACTCAAGTCCAAATTAAGAAGCTCATTTGACACATGAACAGTCAATTTTAGCTCTTCATGTTAAGGAAATGATATGGTCAAGAAGACTTATACATCTGCTCTCCCAAAGCTCAATGATTACCAGGAAAATTCTAGCTCGAGAACCTGGGGTCACAGAGCACAAGCACTTTCTGTCTCCATCAGTTTGCAGCAGCTTGAGCAACTTACTGGCTTTGAAATGCCCATGGGAAAAAAAAGTAAGGAAATAGGAATCAGCCTGTCCTGCTGGCATCACACTACTAGCAATGTGTGTGTAACATCATCTCTTTAATTTTAGGCAGAAGAAATTGAACGATGAAAAGGCAGCTCAGGCTTTCATACCTCCATGTCTTTGCATACCGTGTTCCCTGTAATAGGATTGCCATCTGTCTAACCCACCACTCTTTGCTTGAAAACTCCTATTCACCCTTCAAGAGCACAAATAGAAACAATTATTTCATTCTCTACAATATCATAGCACGTACTCATACATCTGAGATAATATTCACCACACTGCATTGTAAAGTATGTCTTCACCTGTCTCCTGCCCTGACTACCGAGCCTCTCAAGTAGGTGTTGTGTTCATTTTTGAATCCTCAGTACCAAACACAGAGCCTGGGTCCTAGTAGATGTTCAAAAAGTGTTTGTTAGTAAAAGATACAAAAGAGTGCCTACTTTACCCAGCATGGTGCTAGAAGCTTAGTAAGCTTTTAGTATATTGCTAAAGGGATAACAATATATGTGTTCGGTGACATTTTGGTTAAGTATACAGGACAGCACAAGAATCTAAACAACCTCATATTGCTGAAACTCCAAAGATCAAAGAGGTTTTGGCCCTTGGATTGAAAATGAAATTGTTAGTACAGGTTCATAGATTCTAAGTAAGACCTTGCAGAGCAATGGGCTTTGCAAGACCTGGTCAGGATTCATAAATTCTGACAATGGTTGCTTAGCTAACCATCATTTTAAGAAATATCACTTGCTATTACAGTGATTTCTAAGCTGTATTATTTATCTCTTGCTATGAAACAAATTACCCTAAACTTTAATGGCTGAAAAAAACCCAAAATTTGTTATTTTGCATTTTCTATGAGTCAGGAATTCTGGGCTAGCTAAGGTGTGTGGTTCTTTCAGGCTCAGTTTCAGGCAAGGTATTGGTAGGGGCTGCAAGCATCTGAAGACTCAACTGGGATATGGGATCCATTTCCAAGATGGCTACTGAGAGGACTGAGAGTCCACTCCCCAACAGGGAGTGAACAAGGAGGAAGATTCAGTGCCTTTTATTATCCACTCTCCAAAGCCACATAGTCACTTCTATTTTAGTCTATTCATTAGAAGCAGTAACTAAGTCAATCCAGCCCACATTCAAGAGGAGGGGAATCCAGCTCTACATCTTGAAGGGTGGAGTATCAAAGAATTTGTGAATCTATTTTTAAAACAGCACAAGCCCATAACCCATTAGTTTAAAATGCTGAGGTGGCAGCAGCTTGAAGTAGATTCTCTGTGCAGACTGTAGCCAACTTGGTTATCCAGTGTGCATGAACACAACCACCAGTAATTTAATACAGTTTAAACATATGCCAAAGCATTGATCTCCAACATGCTACCTACAGAATTTGACTTCTACAAAATATGAACCTCAGTGATTCTGCTAAGATATTACAGACATAGGAGGGATGCATTAGGAATGCATAGGAGGAATGCATTTGTCAATTCAAATTGACAGATGAATGTCAAATTGAAAGGAGTTACCGGAGATTCAACCCAGGCTTAGGCAGGCAAGATCTGCTCTTGCTCCTTCACAATTCCCTTGCTAGTGAGTAGGAATAGGGATGTGGCATGCACAAGATAAACAGAGTAACCAATTTGAGAGGGGAATGGCAGTGCCACACCAGAATTACACCTAGCCTCGGAAGGCCCAGCTACACCACTTTCAAGTTTCCCAGTTTTGTGACTTGGACTAAGTTTCTTCTCTAAGACTTCATTTCCATTTTGGATAGACAGAATTTGCATGTCTATAGACAAAATAATTGTCCATTGTTATCAGTCATTTCTAATTTACAGAACTGTACAATAGCTTCCACAGAATTGGAGGCAGGTAACCAGAAGGATATGACAGAGACAAAGCGTATTTTTTTTCATTAGCATAAATTTCTCCTTACAGACACTAAGAAATATTATTTCATAAAGTGCCAAGCTTTTTCTGAGTTATTAGCAGGGGACTTATGCAGGTTTAATGTACATCTGATCAAAGAATAAGGCCATTGGGTGGGTGGGACTGAAATTCTTTGTTCTATTTTTAGGAGATGATAGTACCATCCAGTTTCCATCCTGTGTTAATCTGTCATGAGTCTGGGACTTGTGGATGGATTCACATTCCTTCACTCAATCTGAGTAACTAAGGCTAGGAAGATAAGATACTTCCACCGAACTTTAACTACATTTTTTGAAGGCAAAAGAAAGTCCAAAATGATCCTTTCTAGCAAGGACTCAACCCAAATGAAACATTGGCTCGGTTCAGGTTCAGTTAAAGGAATGTTTTTATATTCTAGTTCATTAAAAATATGTGTTTGATTCTGGTTTAAACAATTTTGGTAGGTTAAGTGTATATGTGTGTGTGCATATATATATAATGTATGTATGATCCAATCATGGTTCAGTTATCTGTGTTCAATTTGATGTGAGGTTTTGCAAGTTTATGCTATTTGGTTTAAAATTTGTGTCATTTCATTCCTATTCCTTAGTTCTTCACTTGTCCCTTTCCTCTTTCTGCCCCAAATTCAAGTTAAGGAAGGATTTGGTGGTCCATATAATATTGCTATAAGGAGCTCATTTTCACTGGACAGAACTGATAGACTCTTAGAATCCCAGTCCTATTAACGATGTCTGTCTTGAAATTTGGTCCAGGGACTGCAGTAAGCAGATAAAATCTGAGCCCAGAAGGCTCCAATGTTTGAAAGTTTATGCAGTGCCACATTTTGACTAACCCAGGACTTGCCATCCTGATGGGCAAAGGTAAGCCTGGCATTAGAACTAAAGCTAGTTATTTCTAGTGTGTCTCTTTGTTAACCTTACAGTCATTAAAGTGTTAATTTTTTCCCTTTATATAACTACCCTCAATTGAATGGAATTGAATTGAATTAAAAGGATAAAATAGCTAGTTACTGGGAAGGAATCCTTCTCTTTCTTTATTTTTTTAAAGAAGCCTCCAAAATGCTAATTACTAACCCTGAAAGGCTGAGAGAATGGTAATATGATAATTAGTTTGCTATTCCTCAACAGTAAATCATGGTCGTAGCAAGCCAGTGTTCCCCAGCTCCCTCCCTTAACCTATGTGCACCTACTCCTGAAAGTTAAACCTTCCCTGTTCCCAAAATCCCAAGAAAGAATGGCTTCTCTCCCACAAAATACAGCCTTTGAAAGGGGAGGTCAAGAGATATAAAACAGTGTGTGTGTGTCTCCACGGGGGAAAACTGTATCCTAGAGTCCTTCTCTTCTGAATGAGTGGCCCACTTTGGGTTGTCTAAGATGGAGGGACCTGGTTGTTCTGACCTTCCTAAATGGAACTGTCTGGAAGAACTCTGTCCAGTAGAAATATAATGTGAGCCACAAATGCAAGATTTATATGTAATTTTAATTTTTTTAGTAGCCACAATTAAAAGAAACAGGTAAAATTAGTTTTTATAACATTTTATTTTACTCAGTCTACCCAAAATATTTTATTATAATTTTACCATGTAACCATATAAGAAATTATTAATGAGATCTTTTACATTCTTTGAAATTGAGCTGTATTTTATATTTAATGGCATATTTCATTTCTGAACAGCAACACTTCAGATGCTTAATAGTCACATGTGACCAATGGCTACTGTGTTAAGACAGCACAGCACCTTGCTTCTCCATCTAAGAGAGGTTTCCAGATAACAATCTTTTTACATGAATTAAATGCTTTGCACTTTGGTCGCTCATCAATAGTATCATGAATTAGGTTGAGAAAGGATAATTATCCAGTTTTTTAAAATTATTAAAATAACATTGAATTATAATATTATGTAAGTTTCAGGTAGACAGCATTATTGTTCAACAACTGTTTATATTTTATCATGATCATCACTAAAGTTTGGTTTCCATTCACCACTACAGAATTGACCCCTTAATCCACTTTCCCTACCTCCAACCCCCTTCCCCTCTGGTAACCACCAGTCTGCCCTCTACAGACGAATAGATATATAAGGTGTGGTACACACACACACACGCACACACACACACACACAGATACAAATACTATTTGGCTATTAAAAAGATGAAATCTTGTCATTTGTGACACCAAGGATGTACCTTAAAGGGATTATGCTAAGTGAAGTAAATCCAGTAGATTTTTTCAGATTAGGAGCTAAGATATAGAGATATAGTATCTTGTGATCTCCCCAATGTCACACAACTATTGAATCCCAAGAACCAGAGCCCACCTTTGTTGACTTCTAAACAGGAATTCCTTTCCATATGCTTGAGACATGGTGAATAGAAAGGCTTCGCTCCCTGCTTCTCTGCTTCCTTCTGCCTTTCCCCTTTCTGGGCATTGATGTAGGTAGGAGGCTAGGGTCGGGGGTGGTACATGTGTCATTCTTTTTGTGCTGCGTAGAGCACAACCATGAGTAGTTAGTCACTTTTGCTTCCATTGTCCAATCCTACACATTCCATCAGCTCTCTTACTGTAACTCCCAGGGGAAGTGGTGCCCTTGGCAAAGCTATGGAAAGGGAAAACTTCCCTAGACACGTCCCCTATTCTGATTTTTTCTAAAACCCTAGTTTATGTCTAAGTAGAACTGTTTTATGTCTAAGGAAACTTTTCCATTGTCACTGGAGAGCTGTTTAGGAAATAGTTGGCCCAAACATTATAATGGAGGCCACTGAGCATCCCACATGGTATGGCATGTTGTGGTGTTGGCCCATCTTCCTACAATAGGAGTCCTAGCAACCTACCACAGCCTAACTTGTGTTTAAATACAACTGAATCTCCAAAGTTTGGGTGGATTAACCTAGGAGTGCTTGCTACTATGAAGAAAAAGAATAAGATAAATTCCCTGTCCCTAAAAAGTTTATGATTTATTTGCCACAAGTATACATACAAATTTAACCAAAAATTTATTTACAAGTACTTATTTATCATTATGTGCCAGGCAATGGTTCTAATCACTTTACATTTATTAATTCATTTAAACTTTACAACAGTCTTATAAAGTAAGTACTATTATTCTCATTTTACAGATAAAGAAATTAGGGCATAGGAAATTTAAGTGACCTGCACAAGATCACACACTTAGTAAGTCATGGAGCTGGGATTTAATCCAGGCAATTTGGCTTTGTATTCCACAATTTAACCACTGCACTGTGGAGACTAAATAAGAGTTAATGGTAATGATTTGTTAAAATGCCAAATGAATTGCACTTAAGAACAGTAAGTGCTATTGGAAGTACTACAGTTCATAGGAAAAAGCTCATCGGGGCTAGGGTGCTAAGGGATAGCTTCCTGGAGAACTTGGACTTGAAGGAATACAATAGTTCAATTAAGAAGAAAATAGATACTTCTGTTAGGGGGAAAAGCATGAACAAGGAGCAGAGATCATGATGAATATGACATATCAGGGTACAGGAAGGAAGCTGTTAAATCTACATGTCCAGCTCCAAATTTCCTTCTGAATGTCAAATCCATGAATGCCTACCTATAATTCTGCTTATATGTGCCACATATGGTGTGTCTAAAAATCAAAAACCATTTCTTCCTCCCAACCCCCTGATGGTAGAATATTCTATTCTATTCTCATTCTGTTCTATTCTATTCTATTCTATTCTATTCTATTCTATTCTATTCTATTCTATTCTATTCTATTCTATTCTATTCTATTCTATTCTATTCTATTCTATTCTATTCTATTCTATTCTATTCTACCCTACTCTATTCTACTTTACTCTAGTCCCCAAGCCCAACACCTTGGTTTTTAATTTGCCCTACTCTTTAATTCTTCATGTCCAACATATGCTACTATAGTTTTTGTCCAGCCTTTGAAACATCTCCAGTTTTATGACACAGAAGCCCCTTCCTTTCCATCACCATCTGATATCTAAATTACTCCACAGACTCCAATTGTATCTCCACTTCATATCTCTGTCTCCTTATCCGTCTGGTATGATTCTAACACATTTATAGTCCTAAAACATCTCTTCCATTGTGTTACTCCCCTGCCCCCAAACCTTCAATGGTCCCACAATGCGTTTACTGAATGCCCCCATGCCCTGTGGTAACACGAAGAGATTAAAAATAGAGAAGAGAAGAGGGCTAAGGGCTGTATTTTGTGGAACAAATAAATCTGCAGTATAAAATAAATGCAAAACCCAAAAATAATGGGCTTCACTCAGGAATATTTCAGTCCTCTATTGCCTGACCTGCCAGTCAGAGACTTAGTCCTTAGCCTGGGTAATTGATTGTGGAGGGAATGTCCCAACTCAGTGTCTTTATATTGTATGTTACTCAATTCCTTCCATTTCTATAATAGCAGTGGTGGTAGTAATATCAACAGAAGGTGCCATTTTCTGACCCTTTCCTATATATTAGGCACTTGGCTATGTATTCTAAATAAGGTCTGTCATGTAACCCTCAAAACAACAACAAATGACATATGGGGACATTGAGACTCACAGAAACTCACAAAGTCACAGAGGCTAGGTTATGTCCAATGTCACACATCTAGGTAATGGCTAAGCCAAGATTTAAAACCTTGACTGGTTCCATGGCATGTGTCCTTTCCACAAAGTAAGAGTGGCACAGTTTGTTAGGCAGTTAGTTCCAGCACCATAAAATCAGTAGTGAGTATTGACAACAGCCTCGTCTGCATTGACAACCAGAAATATATTCTCAGCAGAACCACTTTCAATAGAAAATGAATGGTGACAGCATCAACAAGCTTTAGAAAACAAAACTGGCACTTTGAGCAGTTCTCTTACAAATGTCCTCTTCTTGAGGGGAACTGATCTGTTTAACTATTGCAGGATGTGGTATACATATTTGTTTTGCAACAGGAAGAGAAAGACTCTTATTCCTCTTATTTAAAGCATCCACAACTGCAGGCTATCCAAGGCTCTGTAGGGAATAGATTTAAAATCCCAGTTCCATCATCTGAAGTTACACTGTCTCACAACCTATGATTGAATTTGGCCTAAGAACCAGTCCTATGATCAAATCAGTGCACAACTCTTTCGGGACTCTCAGTTCTTGCTTCCTTGATGGAGGGGTCTGAGTAAAGGCATAAAAGCTTTCCCACTGAGCAGAGACAATTAGCCAAACCAATCCAGACACCCCACCCAAGAGCTCTTTGAAATAAATGTGTGAAAACGACAAGCTCTGTTTCTTGGCCTTGTTCTGAACTAAGTTGAAACTACTTTGGTTCCACTTGGATGACTTTCCAGAAAAACTCCCTGTATATGTAGGAAGAAAATAGGGAGTCTTTTGACTGGAATGAAGGAAAGCTTAGAGTATCTCATTAGGAGAAAGTGGTTGAATTGTGTATGGAGAGTTTCCTCTGCAAGGTGTAGGCAAACACTCACAGTGGCAGATAAGGGATGTGCTAATCTTTTTTTTTTAAGATTTATTTGTTTATACATACAAGCTGGGGTACAGGCCAGAGGTGTGGGGCGGCAAGAGGGTTCACCAGAGACAGAGTGGGGAGCAGCACAGGCAGATGAATGGAAACACACTGCTGAGGGGAGCAGCGGGCGAGGCAGGAGAGGTCTGCCGCGCCATGTGGGAATCTCCCCGGCTGCTTTGTCAAACTCCCGTTGCTGCTGCTGACAGCTCCACAGGGCAGCGCTTAACCGCTGCACCACCAGGGATGTGCTAATCTTAAGGGAATTTTGAGATGAATCTGTGAGCAAAGACCCAAAGCCACCATCCATTTGAGGAAAGGCAGTGTATACCATTTAAGCAAGTCATATTCTCTCTGAGTCTCTATATCCTGTGATTAAGAGGAGATCAGTAATTCCGGGTCACCATTTATTGGGTTTATCAGGAGAAACATCTGAGTTCTTATGTGGCAAAAGGCTTTGAAACATTTGTAGAAATACAGCCATCATTATTAAGATGGCTTTTTTGTTGTTGACTGGAGTTATTTTCAGTAAGCAATACTGTGAAATAGACATCAAACCCAAACCAAGAGACTTGATTTTGAGTTGAGCTTACTCAAGTGTTGGGGTTAGAATGGGAAGGCAGGCTAAGTGAATGGGCACTACATTAATTTGGTCTCAGTCAAACGCTGGGTGAAAAACAGATGTCAAGTTGGTCTTTTTCTTGCTGTTCAATTCTGGCCAGGTGAACTTGAATCCAGAAAATATGACTTGTCAAACTCACAGTCCAGACAGTTCTTTAATCTTCACACCTGGACTACTACTTCCTCTTCCCTAACATGCAGCTGCAACCTGATTCCAGGGATCAGTCCACACAAGGGTTCCATAGTCTGGAAAGTCAGCACCGATGCTTCTTGCTGGGTCACTCTGCTCTGTTCTGCCCCCCATGCCAAAAACTGGGCTCTCCTTGTTCTTTGGGAACTGACTCCCCTCCACTTTACTTCTCACATGTGGGAAACCATTTCCCCCTCTCCTATATATTTTAATTCCTTGTGAAATGTACTCATCTACATAGCCATATTTCTTGGGCTTGCCCTGTTCCATTCTAAATGGATGTTCGGGGACCCAAATTTCCAAAATGTTTAGAGGGAAGTTTCCTCAAACCCAAAGCTATGCTCAAGGACACCAGCTGGGTGTCCTGTAATTTAACTCACATCTAACTCTCTCTCTCTCTCTCTCTCTCTCTCTCGCTCTCTCACACACACACACACACAAACACTCACACACACTCACTCACTCATACACTTCAAATTCTAATTGCAGGGCCAGAATGCAACTGACTGACTGGCAATAAATCACAGTTTTCCTCAAGTGCTTCCTTCAGTTCAATTAATTTGATTGACTGACTCACAGAACTTTGAGAAACATTCTACTTGCTGGGTTATGGGTTTATGATAAAAAGATTTAACTTAGGAACATCTAGATGAAGAGATGAATAGTGGAAGGCCTGGGACAGGGGTGCGGAGCTTCCATTTCCTCTCCCATCACACTGCTTTCCCCAAATTTGCATGTGTTCACTAACCCAGAAGCTCTTCAAGCCTGGTCCTTTTGTGTTTTTATGGAGGCTTCATTACATAGTTATGACTGACAAAATCATTGGCAGCTAGTGATAGATTCAACCTCCAGTTCCTTCTCCCTGGAGGAGAGAGAATGGGACTGAAAGTTCCAACCCTCTAATCATTGGAACCATTTTTCAGGCCATCAGCCTCCACCCTGGGGCACTTACCAAAGGTTACCTCATTAACATAACAAAAGACACCTTTATTGCTGTCTTAATTCCAAGGGCTTTGGAAACTGTGAGCGAGAGCAGTGATTGAAAGCCAAATATATATTTCTTATAAATCACAGCGTCACAGTCCTAGTCCTATGACCCCGCATCTAATATGAAAAAAAAATGAAGTGATGGGGGGAAGAAAGATGACTAGCACCTTTCCCAGGCCTTCCCCAGGATCCTCAGCAAAGCACAGAAATCTATGCAGTGGGGCCACTGTGTTAGTCCGGCTCGTGTTGAGTGTGAGCACACACTTGTGAAGAGTCACCAGCCAGCCCCTCATGCCTTTATCTCCCTCTAGTTTTGTCACTGAACAATTCAATTGCTCATTTCAATTCTCTATCAAACTAGTATTCTGAGCACGATATCCCTTTGCACATTTTTAGACATGTGGGTTGCAGAGTGTGTCCTGTGGTCTGAAGGCATGATGGTCAGCCATCCAGATTGGAGCCATGTCTTCTGTTGTGGTTCTTTCATATGGCATTCTGAGAATTTGTCTTTACTATTGGGTAAGCAAAACCCAGCCCAGGTCAGAGTCTATTCTTCTCAGGAGCCATTGGCATCCCCTAGTGCTATTACTGTCAGTGCCAATTGCCAGCTATGACCAAGGTCCCCCCTCCAGGGAATCTGCCACAGATCCATCTGCAGTTCCTGTCTCTTTGGCTCATAGATGAAACAGTTCTTTTTTTTTTAATATATATTTTTTATTGTTATTTATGTCTTTTACATTTTGTATTCCCCTTGGGTAGCCCACCACCAATTCACCCGTGATTCATCTCCATGGTCCCTTGTGTTCTTTTCTACTCCATTTTGTGCCCTTTTCCTTCCCTCCCTCCGCCTC
>PVIJ01016768.1:0-31624 GCA_004024925.1 Scalopus aquaticus | reverse complement strand
GGGTGGGAGAGTGGAGGGGGTGGAGGAGGTAGAGCGGATGGCGGGTGGGGGTGAAGGAGGTCGTGTAGAGGGTGAAGGAGGCAGGGGTTGGGGTGGAGGGGATAAGGGTGGGGAATAGAGGAAGGTAGAAAAGTGGAGGTGTGGGAGGGTGGAGGGGGTGGGAGGTAAGGGCATAAAGGGGATAAAGGTGGGAGGAGGTGAGGGGGTAGGAGGGTGGAGAGGGAGTGGAGGGGGCGGGGGTGGTGGGTAGGGGTGGGGGAGTGGACTCCTCTGACACTTTGACAGCAACATTGTTACTATATTGGTATCTAATTGGTTGTTAGCTAAAATGTGAGTTCATCAAAATGTTTTTCTATTTTAGGCTGTATCACATTCATTTTTTTTTAAACCCAAGGTTTAAAGAAAACTGCAAATCAAATGTATTTTAAACTTTCACTTGAAACAACATGGTACTATAGAAATAACCTTCAATCAGGAATCAGATTGGTTGTTAAGTCCTTTCTGCCATGAATTTATGATATCTTGGGCCTTCACCTCATCTTTATTTCCCACACCTATAAAATGACTGAGGCAAACTTTGCCACTTCTAAAGTTTCTTATCATTCTAGAAAAATGATACTTATTCAATGACAAGTTACTGCCACTTAGCATGTGGCAATTTAAGTCATTTTGTGATATTTATTAATTCACAATGACGACCTCTGCACCAAACTTTGCAAGTGTCCATAGTACTCAAGTCTAGAAATGGATATAAATGAGAATAGGAAAATGGCTGTTTTAAGGAATTTATAAAATTTACTGAATTCTCTTATTCACATTTAGACTATTTTTGTAACTGTCACATAGGCCCGGAACATACATATAATTTATTTGTTCAACCTAATAAGTGAAATCATTAGACTTTATACTATCTTTCATAGTATTCGCAGCAAATTGATCATCTCAAGATTAGTAATAAGTTAATCATCACAGATCATTACTGAAGAATGAATAAGTTTGTTTCTATCATACAGAGATAAGCCATTGTAGGGATTAGGTTGAGGAACTTTTAAAATTATCTCAATTAGGGGCCTCCGTGGTGGCACAGTGGTTAAGCGCTGTGCTGTGGAGCTGTCAGCAGCGGTGACGGGAGTTCGATGCCCAGCCAAGGAGATTCCCACATGGCACGACAGAACTCTTCTGCCTCGCCCGCTGCTCCCCTCAGCAGTGTATTTCTGTTGCTCTGCCTGTTCTGCTCCCCACTCTGTCTCTGGTGAATCCTCTCGCTGCCCCATGCTTCTGGCCTGTACCCCAGCTTGTATGCATAAATAAATAAATCTTTTTAAAAAACTATCTCAATCACTGCAATGGTATTACTTGACCCTCTTGGGGGTTCTATCACACTGTAGTCCTGCAGAAGTTACTTTGGAACACTCTCCTGATGTTAGAAAATGTATGTCTTAAACAGAGTAATGGAATCTTGGTGGGGAAGTATAAAGAACTGAAATGGGAGATTCAAGATCTATGTTTTGATATCAACTTTGCCACTTCTAAGCTTCACTTTGAATCACTTTTCACTGCCTCACTTCCATCAATCATAGAGTTGGAAATATCCATCTAAACTAATGCCCTGGGATTGCTCTGCAGTTACACAGAACTTACTAAATATTAAAAAACAAAGCCCAAGTAATTAATTACTATCAGATCTCCCTTATAAGAAATTCAAAAAGGAAGTCCTTCTGGCTCAAAAGAAATTGTAACTTGAATCCATAGAAACAAACAGAGCACCAATAAAGGTAATTGCATGGGAAAACACAAAGTACATTGTAAATACTGGTGTTTTTTTTTCTTTTTTCTTTTTTTTTAAGATTTATTTATTTATACATACAAGCTGGGGTACAGGCCAGAGGCGTGGGGCAGTGAGAGGGTTCACCAGAGACAGAGTGGGGAGCAGAACAGGCAGATCAGAAATACACTCCTGACGGAAGCAGCGGCAGAGGCAGGAGAGGTCCGCAGCACCATGTGGGATTCTCCCCGGCTGGGTGTCGAACTAGCATCGCAGCTGCTGACAGCTCCACAGCGTAGCGCCTAACCACTGCGCCACCAGGGAGGCCCGGTTTTTTTTTTCTTATAATTTTAATTTATGATTTATCATGTCAGAGTAGCTATCTCCCATATGCAACATCTTAGGGAATGGGTGCTGTGACTAGGGGAAATTTAGGCAAGGCTGCCATTATGTTTAGTTACCTTGCTGAGTTTACAGGGAACACAATGTTTAAATCTAGGGGATTCTCAAGTATTACTATAATGTGAGCCCACATTAATTAATTCCATAAAGCTTTTGTCAGTTGCAGTATTTCAGCAAATACTAAAGTTATTTACAGCCAAGATGGTAGATGTACAAAGCTAAGCATCACTCTTCTCATCATTTACATAAATTCTTTATTATATAAATTTAGACAATAAATTTCAGATTTCCAATTGGATCAAGTTATAAGAATTTGTTGTAATTTAGTTATGTAGTACACATACACAATATTATATATATATACAACTCATTAAAATATTACATATGCATAAATAATTTCTTTAATTACCCTTCTTTTTCTGTCTTGAGATTTATTTCAAGATCAATAAGTGGGGCCTCCCTGGTGGCCTAGGGGTTAGGTCTCAGTGCTATCACCATGAGGGCTCACTACAGTGGCCTTACTTCCACCCACATGGTGCAGCAGACCTCTCCTGTTTTACCTGCTGCTCCCCTCAGCAGTGTATTTCAGTAAATCCACCTGTTCTGCTCCCCACTCTGTCTCTGGTAAATCCTTTTACTCCATGCACCTCTGGCCTACACCCCAGTTCGTCTATGCTAAATAAATAAAATCTTTTTTTAAAAAAAAGAACTTTCTTTAAAAATAAATAAAATCAAATCAATAAGTAGTCTAGGGCTAGCATGATGTTTGCTAGACCTGAGATTTGCTCAGTACATAAGGTTTAAAGTTCCCTTTTATCCTTGGACTTGTAGTCATGGAAAGTGACAGTAATTTTTTTCACTTGCTTGTTTTCCCCTCTGTTTTAGACTTAGTTTTTGTCTCTGGTTGCTAAGAGGGAAAGAAGAAAGAGGTACAGGATCTCTGTGCCTCTAGAAAGCCTTTACCTAAAAAAAAAAAATAGAAAGCCTTTACCTAGGACTGATCCATTTTTTTCCTTAAGTTTTTATTTTTCTGGTTTGTTTTTGGGTTTTTTTTGTTTGTTTGTTTGTTTTGGTTTTAGACTGGGCTGCATTTCTAGGTGACTAAACATTTCCCCTTTTTCCTTTGGATGCTTACCTGACAAGTTCCTGGTTGTTCCAGTGCCCTCTGCCTAGTGGTGGCCTCCCTTACTAGGGTTTCCCAGTCAACCTCAGAGATGTTAGGGTCCATATCTAGGACAGCAACAGTGGCCCCAGCTTATCTTTTGCACTTTCTTGTTTTGTGACAATTTGGTTTGAAGAAGGAGACTCTTAGCACGTCTAAGGGCAGCTGCCTTTAAGAGTGCCACACACACTGACTAAAGATTTGTGATCACAATGAGCTGAGACCCTACTCAGGTGCTCTAGGCAAAGCGGGATTAAAGTGCTCCCTCCCCCCACTTTTTAAATTAAACATTAAGCCACAGATTTCCAAGGACAGGATCCCTTACATCCCACTTGGTTGGGGGACAAATTGTGACAACAGCAAAGCAAGCAACAACATAGAGATCTGCCTTTGAAATAATGTTTTTCTGTGAAGAGGGCACCCTGAGCCACATAGCCAGCAAACCCCCATAGCTCACTGGAGACCAGTGGTGGCACTCTTTGCCCGGAAGTACCTCTAAAGGGCAGTCAAATGCTTTAATTGCATATGGGGAGAGTAGACTCAAATAGGGACCCCAAGAGCCCACAGCTGACTTCAGCACTGGTAGGTTGGTTGATCAGATTCACACCAACATGGTATCATCAAAGTAGGCCTCTCTTTGCTCCTTGGTGGTGGCGTCAGACCCAGTAGGAGGTAGGGGGGACTGAGGGAGAGGGAGAGGGAGAGAGGGAGAGGAGGAAAATGAGGAAGAGGGAGGACAACAAGTGTTGGTGAGGATATGGAGAAATTAGAACACTTGTTTGTTGCTGGTGAGAATGTAAACGGTGCAGCCACTGTGGACAATGATAGGGTGGTTCCTCAAAACATTGAACATAGAATTACCACATAATCCAGCAGCAATTCCATTTCTGGGTATATACCAAAAAAAAAATTTGAAAGCAGGGTTACCAACAGATGTTTGTACACCCACCCATGTTCATAGCAGCATTACACAAAATAGCCAAAAGGTGGTGCTGTGGTCTGAATGTTTGTATGCATACCCCTCCTTCCAATAATTAATTTTTAAATTTGAACTCCCAAAGGTGATAGGCCCTACCGATTAGTAGTTGACAGCCTTTGGGAGATTATTAGATCAGAAGGATCATGAACAGGATCAGTACTGTTATAAAAGAGATCCCACAGAGCTCCCAAGCCCCATCCACAATGTAAGGACCAGGAAGAGGGCCGTCACCCAACCATACTGGCATCTTGATCACGGACTTCTAGCCTCCAGAAATGTAAGAAATAAATTTCTCTTGTTTATAAGCTACACACTCTATGTATTTTCCTATAGCAGTTCAAATGGATTAAGACAGGTAGTATCCCAAGTGTCCATCAACAAATGAATGGATAAACAAAATATGGTGTATACCTACAATGCAATGTTATTCAGCCTTAAAAACGAAGGCAACTCTGACTATGCTACAATAGAGATAAATCTAAAGACATTATGCTAAATGAAACAAGTCAGTCACAAAAGAATGAATATTACATTCCACTTACATGAGGTGCCTGCAGCAAACTCAGAGAGACACAAACGAGAATAATGGTTGTCAGGGATTGGAGTTAGTGGTTAATATGTACAGAGTGTCAGCTGCAGAAGATGGAAAGTCCTGGAAATGGTGTTGGTGATGGTTGCACAACATTGTGAATATACTTAATGCCACTGAACTGTACACATAAAATGGTTAAAATGGTAAAATTTTGTGTTATGTATATTTTACCACGATTAAAAAAAATCTCAAACAAAATCAGAATAGAAAGTAGGCTGATAAAGGGCATGAGAGAATTCTATAGTTCACATTATATCATCTTTATAGTATCACTGATGAAAGAGTGAAAGCTTTCCCCCAAGAATGGAAATAAATCAAAGATGTCCATTCTGGTCACCTGCATTAAATATTGCAGTGAAGGTTTTAAGCCAGTGCAATTAGGAAAGGAAAAGAAAGAAAAAGCATCCAGTTTTGAAAGGAAGAAGTGAAACTGTTTGGTTTTATGGTAGATGATAATCATCAATATAAAAAGTCAGAATGGAATCCACACAAAAATAACTACTAGGCTAATAAGTGATTTTAGTAAGGGTGTGAAATAAAGATAAATATAAAGATAAACTGAATAAAATATTTAGAAATAAATTTAGCAAAAAAATCTAAGGCTTAAATATAAAAACTATGAAAACACTGTTGAGTGAAATTAAAGATCTATATATATGGAGAGAAATCCCATATTGTGAACTGAAAGACTCAGTGTTGTTAAGATGGAAGTCTCACCAAACTGATCTATAAATTGAATAAAATATAATAATTCCAGCAGCCTTTTTTTTTTTTGCAGAAATTGACAAGCTGATCCTAAAATGTTCAAGGAAACACAAAGGACCCAGAATAACCAAAACAACTTTAAAGAAAGAGTTGATTGGAGAAATTTCGCTTCCATATTTCAAAACTTACTATAAAGTAACAGTTAACAAGATGGTGTGATAGTAACATAAAGACAGAAATACGGATCAATGGAACAGAATGGAAAGTCCATAAATGAACACTTATATTATGGTCAATTGATTTCTGACAAAGATGCCAAGGCAATCAATTGGAAATAACAGTCTTTTCAGCAAATGGTGCTAGGAAAATTGGATATCCACAAACAAAAAGATAAATTTAGACCGTTATCTCACACCATACACAAAAAATAAACTTAAAACGCATCAAAGCTTTGGGACCTTAGGATAGGCAGAGATTTCTTAGACACCAAAAGCACAATTCATAGAAGACAAAATTGGTAAATTAAACTTTATCAAAATTCAAAATATATACTTCAAAAAACACCACTAAGAAAATGAAATGGCAAGCCACACACTTGGAGAAAATATTTACAAGTCACATATCTGACAAAGGATTTGTAGAATAAAAAACTCAAAACTCAATAATAAGACAAATACAGGAAAAGATTGAACAGATATTTCACCCAAGAAGATATATTGGTGGCTTATAAACTCAACATCACTAATCTTGAGGGAAATGCAAATTAAAATCACAATGAGATACTACTATAAATCACTTAGAAGGCCATAATAAAAAAGATAGACAATAACAGATATTGACAAGGATGTTGAGAAATAAGGACGCTCATATACTGCTAGCAGAAATGCAAAATGATAGTTACTTTGGAAAACAATTTGGCAGCATTTTTAAAGTCAAATACAAATTTACCATATAATTAAATGATTCTACCCCAGGTATCTACCCTATAAAATGAAATGAAACTATATGCCCCACAAAGATTTCACCCAAGAAGATATTCATTCAGTTTTCAGTGCAACATTATCCATTAATAACCCAAAGGTGGAAACAAATAAAATGCCCATAATCTGGTAAATAAGTAAATAAGATATGGTATGTCCATACAATGGAATTCTATTCAACAATAAAATGAAATATTGATATATGCTACAACAGAGTTCAAAAATATTATGCTAAGTGCAAGAAGCTGAATGTAAAAGGCCACAGATTTTATTATTCCATTGATATGAACTGCACAGAAAAATCAAAACTATAGAGACAGAAAGTATATTAAAGGTTTCCTGAAGCTGGGGTTGGGAACAAGACTTAATTATAGAGAGCATTATGGATCTTACTAGGATAATAAAAATGTTATAAAATTATATTATCATGGTGGTTGCACATTCAGTACATTTACTAAAGATCACTGAATTGGACATTTCCACTGGGTAAATTTTATGGTATGTAAATTATACATGCCATTAAAGTTTTTTTAAGCTTGCTTTTTTTTAAGTTAAAAGTAAAAGAAAAAACATTCCAGGCATACAAAGAAGCAGGAACATATCACTCATAATGAGATCAATCTATCAAAATTGACCCAGAATTGGAGTCTAACAAATTAACAAACCAAGAGCATTCAAAGTTAGTATGACTATGTATTCAAAAAGTTAAGGAGACATTTATCCAAAAAAAGATACGCAAGAGACCAATTAAGCCATAAAAAGATCCTCAACATTTTTAGTCATCAGGGAAATATGAATCAAAACTACATTGAGAGAATATTTCACACCCACCAGAATAACTATAACCAAAAAAACCAGACAATAACAAGTTTGGACCAGGATGTGAAGAAACTGAAAGTGTCAGACATGCTGGTGGGAAGAGAAAATGGTGCAGCCACATTGGAAAACAGGTTTGCTGATCATTACCATAGATCTTTGTTTGGTAATTTTGTTTTTTTTTAAACATGTTATATGCATATGACTTTATTTAGACAACATTCTTATTTTGTTTTATGTAACATTTCTTGAGATGACAAAATTATAGAAATGGAGTTTAGGAGGAGGCAGGGCAGGAGGGGATGTGGCCAACATGACTGATCCTTGGGGTGATAAAATTTTTCTGTACCTTGACTATGTCAACATCAATATACTGGTCTTAATATGTGAGTTTTTCATGATCTTACCATTAGGGTAAAGTACATAAATGATATACAGGATCTCTCTGTATTACTTCTTCCATTGTATGAATCTACAACTATTTCAAAATAAAAATGTAATAAAATGGCATAATGGATGTAAAAACATCCTCTTAGTCTGTTCAGGCTGCTTTAACAAAATATCATAGATTACATGACTTACAATGGACTTTCATTTCTCCACATTTGGAGGCTGGTAGTCCAAGATCAAGGTGCCAGCAGTTGGGTAAGAGCCCTCTTTGGGGTGCATAGCCAGCACTTTCTTGCTATCCCCACATAAAGTGGAAGGGGCAAATCGAAACTTCTAGGGTCTCTATTATGACACCTTTAATCCCATTCTTGAAGGCTCCTCCTTCATGATCTAATCACCTCCCAAAGGTGATAATACTAATACTACTACCTTGAGGATTGGAATTTCAACATATAAATTGGTGGGGGGTGTGTCGGGATCGAGACAAATATTCAGCCTATAGTGCGCACTCTGTAAATGTTAAAATTGTGTATAAATAATTATTATTATTATACAACTTTAATGATAATAAATAGCATGGAACCATTATGACTTTAATCATTAATTTAAAAAAAACACTATTGAGTACCTACTATGTTGAAGGACTAGGTTAATGCTGCAGAGCATACAATGTCATGAATTTATGGTAAAATCACATTTGTTGCCATATGGCAAGTTTTTGCTGAGCCTGAGTCCTTTTTGTGATATGTAAATCAGCTGAAATATAAATATACTCGAGGGTGACATATATTTTTGTTTACTAATCATCACTAATAGCGCTAATCAAGATCAAAGATTCTTAACTAATTGTCTTCCACAACTCCAATATCCAGTTACATACTTGATATCTCCATTTGCTCTCAAATCTCAAAAATACAAAACTGAATTTTTGGTCTCACTCCTCAAATCTGTTTCCTTCATCACTAGTTTTCTGCATCTCAATAAACAGTCTAACACCACTCATTTATTCAAGTCAGTAATATAAATTTTTTCCCTTACCTCCCACATTCCTCTGGTGGACTCATCAATGCCTCTGTCTCCACAGCCACCACCCTGTTCCAAACTATTACTCCCTTGCTGTATTACACAAGAGCTTTTGACTGGTCTCTCTGCTTCCACTTGAAACCCACTTGAATCCATTCTCCACACAACAAAGTGATTTCATTAAAATTTGGATAATTCCACTCTCCTACATAGCTCCTTTATTGGTGACCCACTTTATGTAGAGTAAAATTCAAACTCTGCCATGGCCTGCAAGACCCCACAAGACCTGACCCCTGGCCATTTCTCGTCTTCTGTTCTATCTACCTTCTTGTTCACCATCATTCATTAACAGCTGATTTTTCAGTTGCTAAAATGTAACGAGTTTTTCCCAAACAACCCAGAGGGCCTGTGTACACCTTGCTTCCTTGGTCTAGAACATTCTTACAAACCCCAATTCTTCACAATGCTGACTTCTTCTCCTACTTTAGGTCTCAGCTGAAATACTGCACTGGCTGTCCATAGTTCTTCAGAAGAGGAATATGGGGCCCCAATCCTTCCAAAGCTGGGAAGGAGGAGTATGTGGGGGGACTCATTTCAAAGCTGCATTTGCATAACAAACACATTGTCTTCACTGAGATTAAGTATAGATCAAAAAAGTCAAGTTTCTTTTAATCCTTGTACTCATATTTTATATACTATTAGTAATATTAGAACATCAGCTGTCGTAAATATATAATTTGGGGTGCCTTGGAGGAAGTGGTAATTCTGGTTGGAAAGCTAGGCAAGGGTGAAAGTTTTTATTTAATTTTGTATCTTTAATTTTGTATTCAGATCTAGTTGCATCTTTTAGAGGTGTGACATAGTGCTTGGATGAGTAGAAATTAAAGACTGAAAAGCCAGTGAAAAGAATTCTTACAACTAATATTTCTTGGGCATTTAATGTATGACAGGTATTAGTCTAGAAGCTTTCCATTTTTGCTAGTGGTTTATGTATAGTGATTCATTCCGTTTTCACAACTACCCAAATGTATTAATGGCATCCCCATTTTAAAGATGAGAAAAAAAAGTGCAGAGAAGCTAAGCGACTCACTCAAGAATTACAAAGGTAGTAAACAGCAAAGATTCAAACCCAGAGAGTCCTGTTCAAACCCATGCTCTTCATCCATATCCTACAACGTTCCCCTTTTCAGTGACATGATGATGCTACCATGGGCTTGACATTGCAGGGGTCTGCCACGATGTCAATAATGATGGGAAAGTGCAGAGAGATTCAGGAAGCCAACCTGACGTTACAGGACAACCGTGAGGCACAAGGGCGAGAGTAATCTAAGCTGATTCGCAGTTGTCTCACTTAACTAAGGGGGTAGTTGATGGTGCCAGTCATAGAGATGGAAAATACAGACGAACTCCAGTGAAAAAGTATAAATTATTGGACACTTCATTTTGATGTGCCTGTTGGACAAAAAGAATTGCCTAGAGACACTCAGAGGTATGAATCTGAAGCTCAAAAAACAATTCTGGGTTAGAGATGTTGATCGGGGAGTTCTCATCCAAGTGTTAGGGAGAACACGCCTAATAAGCAAGGCTGAGAACAAGATCAGGGGAACATCATTTAAGGATTAAGTACAGAAAAGCAGCCAGCAGAGAAGGCTGAGGAAGATGATCATGAAGTTAAGATACCAGAAAAGAGTAGTGTCAGGGAAGCTCAGGATGGAGTTTTGTCTGTTTCGTTCACCATTGTGCACCAGCGCACAGAGGCCTGACACATAGATGATCAAATACACACCCTGGATATGAATAAGAAAACAAAGTGCTGTATGAAATACCACATAAAGTTCTGGGAAGACAAAACTGAGAAGTGTCCATTTGATTTAGCAACTTGGGGAGTCACTGACGATCTAGTCCTGAGCAGTTTCAGTGGAATAGGTGGGGCGCAAGCAAAAGGGCAGTGGCTTAAAAGGATAAATGCGAAGGCTGTTTTGTGTATTACTTTTCTGCGTTTTTGCAATTAAAACAATTCCTTAAAGGTCGACGGGAGGTGAGGAACTTGTTGCTGCTGACACAGACCATTCTTGGCTAAAACTTTGTCCCACAGGGAAGGAGGTACCTGGAGCTGCAATGGCACAGGAACACAGGATGAAGGGCGGCTTTTCCCTAAGGAAGGTAACGTGCTTTGTTCGCGGCCGGCCACTTCACGGGCGTTCAGTAAAGCCTCGGGACGGCCGGTGGCGAGCTCGCAGGACGCGGTGGAACACAGGCCAGGGAGGCTTTCCTTTCGGAGGCGGCGGGGACAGCGAAGGCTCTGGCCGCGACCCCGTCCGCGCAGCACCCGCGCCCTAAACTCTGCCACCTAGGGCCAAGTGGAAACCAGGGGTAGGGAAGACAGACACCGGAGCCCCGAAAGCCAAGGGGTGGGCGGGGACAGCTGAGCTCCGCCCGCAGACAGGCTTCGCTCAGGTCTCCGGATTTCCCGTAGGCCCCTCCTCCGGCGCGTGTCGGGTCTCTCGCACGCCTGGGGGCGGAGCGGAAGTGACGCGACGTGTCGCGCGTGATTGGCGGAAGCAGAAATTGCTTTGCGGCCGGCACGGAAATTGCTTTCCTTTTGGCTTCCGCTCCTGGCCCATGTGAGAGACCGGGTGGTGAGATGAGCGCGATCAGGGCTGCTCAGAGGTGAGTGGGGAGTGAGGGGGCTCGCTGGGGACCTGGTCCCCTGGCCTTGTGGAATGGAAGCCGTCTTTTAATAGGCGACAGTTGTTCCCCTCCCCAGATCTCGCCATTCGTTACTATTTCCGCGATCTAGCCTTGAAAACCTTCTTAATTTAACTTAACTCACTTTCTCGGCTCCCCAGCTTTTTAAGCCTTCTCTCTGTTGGTCTTCTTGCAGCCTCTCCTTCTTCAGCTAAGTTAATGTGGCACTTTGCTTGTCACGTGACCCCTCTGCTGCCGCTGCGCGTCTCCGCCCTCCGCGCAGACAGTGCATGTGTTATAAACTCCTCTTGTCTATAAAAGACCTTTGCTGATTGGAGTCATCAAGACGTTTTCTCTCCGCTGATGTTTACTGCCTCCCAGTCTGTAATAATGGTTGCCTTGCAGAAATTGGCAGTGGAGTCTGATTTGTTTCTGGGTACCAGTCTCCTTAGTTAAGCACCTACTTTGCCGAGCAAGCCCCAGGAAGAATTACTTATTCAGCTGATTTCGTCGAATTCCCTGGTTCCTGGAAACGAGTGCTCAGATGTCACTCTCTAGTAAGCTGCTTCTGGAAAGGTGTCTTCCATGTGGAAGATGCTTAGAAATATTAATAGTGACACTGTTTTGCCTCAAGGGCTAGCAACAGGGCCTTTTACCACCTTACCTAGGGCCTGATATTTTTTACAGCCTCCCAGCGGTCAGTGGAAAATGCAGTGCCAATCACTGAAGATTATTAGATATCCCCCCTCTCCAACCCCCACCCCGTAGTTGTCAATGCTTACCTCTTGAAAGTGCTGTCTGACTTTTGCAGTCTGGATGTCTTGACTGATTTCCAAAGTTGCCTCCACTGTGTGGTTGGTACCTCTTCCAAGGAATAGGGCTATTCTGGTCTGAGCACTCTAGTTATGCTGTAGAGATTGTTTTAATAGAAGAAAAGTTTTTTCAAGTGATAATATTTGTTTTCTCTCCTTTAACAGCCTTCTGGCTTTAAGCCAACAGGAGGAACTAGAGGATTTGCCAAAATATGACCCCTTGAGCACCAGTGAAGATGAGGTGGGTGAGAACTGCTAAGCTGCATCTTTCAGTTTCCCTTCTGCCTGGAAATTGAGGCAGAGGGCACATTTCTGGAAAGGAAAAGATGGCAACATTGTTAATATTTGCTCCAGTTTGGCTAGTAAATTATAAGCAGTTTTTTAGGGCTTCATGTATAAGGTAATGTATTAAGGACTATGGGAATTTAAAGAGAGTTAATGAATTATTTTATTGAAATATACATGATTAAACTGGATCTCTTATTAGACGCTATAGGAATTCTCCTTTCTGTTCCCTTGACAAAAGTACTTCAGGTTTTTTCTTTGTTAATTTCTGTGTCAGATCACATACCTTCTATACAGAAACATTATTCTCACAGAACTTTTCTTCCGAAAGTAAATTAAAACCAGAATGGCTTTAGCTTCCAGTTACTAAGGCTCTGTGTTCCTTATAACAAGGGAATTGGATTTTTGAAGCAGTTCTTTTCAGTTGAGCTGGAAAGCCTGCACACCAAACCCAGCTCATCCTCCAGTTCCCCATAAAAGACCAAGAGACTTTGCATGGGGCTCAGTTTGCAGACTGTCTTTTCCCTCCTTTCATCATTCTGACTGTTTTTCCTTCCCTGTGTCTAGGGGGACAGTGATGGAGAGAGAAAGCACCAAAAGCTTCTGGAAGCAATCAGTTCCCTTGATGGAAAGAACAGGTAACACCCCCCTCAGTTTGGACGGGTTATAACTAGTTTATTCCATAAGATTTATCTGCAGCTAACAATTATTGTGTCTAAGACAATGAAGACAAAATATTAGCATCATTAAGAGCACATGCAAATTTTTTACCCTTTGCCCCTCTATTTTTTCAACTAAGAAATAAGATGAGTAATAGCGCCTACCTCATAGGGCTGTTGTGACATTTAAATGTTTTAATAAAGTAGTGATATTTAACCAATACCCAGCATATAATAAGCATCATATAATTGTTACTATAATTGTATGTGACCTATGTGTTTGAATTTTTAATCCACACTTAAAGTCTTGAAGCATTAAGTAGGCATTGCTTCTCCCCATTAGAAAAGTTAATTAACTTGCCCCCAAAGTCATTCAGCTCATAAGTGGCAGGCTTGGGATTAAAGTCCAATACCGGTTCCACTCTGCCCATCTTGTATTGCCTTGTGTTTTTGAGGTATTCAGGCTACATTAAGAGATGGACTACCACATCCAAGTTAGGAACAGATTTCCTGGTTGCTTTGTGACAAAACCTGACTCTAGAAGAGAAATACATGAAACCAAAGCTTTATTTCTCCTCGTTACACTTGTTTTCAACAAGTGTTTGTTTCTCCCAGCAAAATGTGTTATTCCTACTATGTTCTGTTTTGCCTAATTTCAGGTGGAAATTGGCAGAGAGATCTGAGGCTAGTCTGAAGGTGTCAGAGTTCAATGTCAGTTCTGAAGGTAAGTTGAACAGAGAAGGCTATCAATGCATGGAATCTGTGGGGTTCCAAAAGCATAATGGCCACTTCACCCCCTTGTATTTGGTGTGATTAATGGAGCCTACCATTAATAATTAACCGGTGAGTAGGGGCAGAAGGGTAGTTGTATGCCCTTGAGTTTCTTGCATTTTTAGAAGAAAGCCTAGAAGACCATGGTCAGGGTCTTCTTCTGAGCTTGAGGAATTGCTTCTGGGAGTGGGACACAAATGAAGACAGCTGCCTCTCATTAGCTTAGTCATACTTGATATTTGTATAGTTCTTTTTAATGTTCATGATTTCATTGTTTTTTTCAGTGTTCACCATGCTTTGAGTTTGGACAGGCAAATAACAGCTGGAGCTCAGAGAAGTCAATTTACTTATAGTATCAGCCATTAGGTCAGTCTATCCAGTAGCTATTTAAAATAGCTGCCCCCTTCTACCCAAATAAAATACTGGAGAATAAGATATCATTTAGCTTTGGAAGAGCACAAAATTTTGTAATACCTAAGTTTTTATTTAACACCCTCCCCACCGCCCCGCTGCCGCCACCCCTCAAGAACCAGTTCTCACACCCTGGGTGGGGGAGTGAGATCACCTCTATTAAAAATACATGATCTGGTAAATGACAGAGTTGAGGGTTTAACCTATTACCAAGTCTAGTTGGCAAGTCTTTTTAATCATATTCACAACTTGGGCAGCTTGAATAAGTTATACTTATTGAAGTACTTATATTTCTAGTAATACTTATACATAATACTTATATATAATACATACATTATATATATAATTATATATAATATATACAATAATAATATATAATACTTATATATAATATATAATACTTCAATGCTTATATTTCTAGTAATTACTATTGTAACTGCCCAGAAACATGTTAAAATTCCAAGCTTACACACTCAGCAAATACTTGTGCTGCTTCTATCTGTGTCAGGAACTGTCCAGATACCGGGGCTACAGTCAAGAATAAGACATGAGCTCACAGGGCTTGTGAATAATAGGGGGACAGGGCAAGAAGAATTAAAACAGGGTGATGCAATAGAAGTGACTGGCTACTTGAGATTGACTGGTCATGAAAAATCTGGAAATGAAGAGGCAACATTTAAGCTGAGCTATGAATGACAAGAAAGTCAACCATGCAAAAATAGGGCGAGACATTCCAAGTGAGGGGTCAGCTAATACAAAGGCTCTAAGGAAAAAAACACTCAGCGTGTTTGAAGACTAGAAGGCCAATGTGACAACATCGTGGAGGTGGGGGTGACTTGGGTTAGAGGCAGGCAGGGACCAGGTCCCATGGGGCTGTGTCCTTCAGATGGCTATGGTTCCACTTACAGTGAAGAGCTATCAGAGGATCATGATGTGCTGTGATTTACATTTTCAAAATACCACTTTGGCTGCTGTGTGAACAAATTGTTTTGGGGCAAGAGTGGAAGCAGAAAGGTGGGGAGAAGAAGAAATGGCTTTTAAATAAATCATCTTTTCCTGCGACACGTTTGGGAATGTTGAAAAGTGACCTGTCACTCTGGCTAGCGATGGAAGTAAGAGTGCCACTTCCCTGCACATTGGCCTGTCTGCCAGCATTTTCTATGGCGGCATATCCCAATGTGATGGTGAGATTTTGCCTCACTTCTCAGTCTGACCAGAAAGTTTGGCCTTTCTACAGGATCAGGAGAAAAACTAGTCCTTTCAGATCTGCTTGAGCCCGTTAAAACTTCATCCTCATTGGCCACTGTGAAAAAGCAGCTGAATAGAGTCAAATCAAAGAAGACTGTGGAGTTACCCCTTAACAAAGAAGAGGTTGAGCGGGTGAGTTATAGAGAAAGTGGTCCATTAAGGGGAAGAAATTGAATGACAAGGAAAAATCAGGTGAGAAGAGAAGGGGGTGGAAGCTGAAAAATGGGCAGAAGGGAAGCGCAGGCTGGAGAAGTCAGCAAGAACTCCTTTTAATCTCTGGCATCCTGACTCTTTTCAGCTAAGAAACTGCCTTCTAATTTCCTGCTAGTTCTTTGAGCTTGATACTTAAATTTGCGGCCCTTGCCTTTTTTGTGCTTTGTCTGTTTCAGATCCACAGGGAAGTGGCGTTCAATAAAACCTCGCAGGCCCTCGCCAAATGGGATCCCATCGTTCAGAAGAACCGGCAGGCAGAACAGCTGGTTTTCCCCCTGAACAAGGAGCCGGCAGCCGCTGCGCCCATTGAACATGTGCTCAGTGGCTGGCAGGTGAGTGCAGCCCAGGGGAACTTGGCCTTGGAAGGTGAGATTGTGTGGCGGGAGATTGTAGAGTCGGCAGTTGATTTGATTGGACGTGTTTGGCTTCAATCTCAGCTGTGGTTTTGGTTCAGCAGTGGTGTGGAGGGGAGCGAGGCTCATGGTCAAGCAGTAGCCAGGCAGAGCAGCCCTGGTGTCTCCCCTCATCGGTCTGCAGAAGACAGCACACACTTGTTCGCAGATGTTTGTGTTAAGACATCTGATTTTTAGTAGAGAGGGAACATAACGTTCTCTTTTCCACACCCCAGTTGTTTTTAAGAGCTTTTACTCACATTCTGAGCTGGGAAAATAGAACTCAGCAGCATCGGTACGGGCAGGTGAGCAGTGGAACCCAAGGTTGGCTTGTAAAGGAATGCCACACTAAAGTACAGCATTGCTGACAATGCGTAGGCTTTTAACAAGTAACTCATTTTTGACTTTTAGTAAGTTTGCCACTTGGCAAGAGACTCATTAGGAGTGTGGGCTACAGAAAATAAAAATGATTCCAGAGCTGGGCTTACCAAATACAGATCCCTGGCACATTTTCTTCCTTCTGAAGCAAAGGATGCCTATAAATATGGTGGATGTGAGGTTGCCGGCGCTTCTGTATTACAAGGGTGTTCTTTCCATTTCACTGGTGTTGAGAAAAAGTTTTCCTTCTATGAAACAATGGGGGTAGGAAACAACGGGTTTGGGGGTGGAATGGTAGCTAAGCGCTTGGCAAAAATAAAAAATTAAAAGCTGGTCATCCTACATCAGTCCCTAAAGTTTCAATTTTTAATCTGAAGAACTGCTTCAGACGGCTAGCCTTTCTTTTCCAAGTCTGTGATGAGCCATTCTATCTCAAGCACAAAAAGAGTCAAAAACAGAGGTGTCCAGACCATACAAAGAGGATAGATGCCCTCTTCGTGCTTTTCCTCTGCTTTCTGAAATTCCCAGCGTAAGGGGGGCCCATGTCAGGACATTGAGACAAGTAACACTACCCAAATAAACATGGCTTCCCATTCTAACTAGAACTAGAGCAAGGAGTTGCTTACTATAGGCATAAGCTCTGTTTCTGAGGTTGTTATTTAAGTCACTACCATTCTCTTTCTAGGATGCTTCCTTTTCCACATGAAACAGAGATCAGGTTTAAAGTGTGGCTGCACGATGGAAGGGAGACTGTAGGAAAAAATTTTAAGAGGTAATACAATTTGCAGGATTCAAACATTGGAAGTATAGACAATGAATAGCGAAAAGTCTGACCTCATGCCTGTCCCCCATCTGTTCATTGTACCCCCGTACTCAGCCAGAGGTAACCACTTGATCAGTTTCATTGTTGTTAACTGGAGAGTTTCATCGATATATTTGTGTTCACTTGGGTTTTTGATTGAAAAAGTGCAGCAATGCACTTTCTGCACCTTGCTATTTCCAAATGACAGTGTACTCTTGCAGGAAAATACTGCATTTGCTATTAAAGATGTGATAGAGAAGGTTACATTAAGAATGGTACAGCCTCTCCTCTCCAGGAATTCCCCGTGCAAGGCAGAATGGGGCCCAGATGCTCCCATTGCATCTGCTGTACCATTCATTCATTCTGAGACTCATTTTTGAGAAATGCCTCCAAGGCATAGAAAACAAGGAAGCACTTCGGTCAGGCGGTGCTTTCTGGCTGGCAACTCCCATTTCTTTTCTTACACCATAGAGTGCAAAGTACCAGGGACTTATAATCCAGGAGTCCCCAGGCTGCCCTGTGGTTTGGGTCCAGCTTCTTAAAATTTCATTTCACTCTAGCTGAGAATTAAAAGGGATGAAAGTGTGAGAGAGCATTTGTAAACTGCAAAGCGCTAGAAACGTAACTTTTCCCACCCCCTCTCTCCTTCCCTCCACTAGCAGTCTACACTAGCGTTTCTCAAAAAGTGTTCTCAAAACCCTAGTTTCTCAAAACCCCCCACCGAAGTGAGGTGACCAGGTTAATATCAGAAATACCTGTGCGCCTACTGATGATTAGCGACTCACAGTATATGCTAGCCCTTTTATAGTTATGAAAAGATAGTAGAGAACTCCAATTTGGGCCACTCTAACCAGATTTGTACAATCAGATTTCATTAAAAATCAAGTAAGTTGAATTTTTAGACTGAAAAACTGACGTAAATCCTGTTGTCTGATGAAGAACCTGCTTTGGGAAGAGCTGGTCTCCACTGTTGTCTGTTTTCACTATCCCCTTCTACCCTCCTGAAACTTCTCTGAGTGGCGCTAGTGAGGGGCCTCTGAATTGGCGCATCCCAAGCCTCCCGAGTCCTCAGCCTGTTTTGGCATCACATTGTTAAAAATGTTCCTCCCTTGCCTGCTGTGACCTGCCTCTGATTTTTTATCTGACTTCCCTCGGCCCTTTTCCTTTTCCATGATGCCCGACTGTCACGCGTCTAGGTGACACATCACTCTCAACCCCTTCTGAGATTCAGTCCCATCACAGACCTCACTCGCAACTTCGTACACTCCAGGCCAAGCCCAGTGTTTTGCTGCACCAGACTCCCCAAGCCTGTCCCACCACCTTCATTCAGTGACCCCAGGCACCTGGGCTGGGAGCCTCCTTTGCCCCTTAACTGCCACCCTTCTGCCCCCACTGGGCTGGTACTGTAATTTCTGTCTCTCATGGCTCTCAGGTCCCTGGTTCCTGCTCTCGTTTTCATTTGCTCCTCTGATTTGCACTTGACATGTAACCGCTTACATGTTCACTGGGATTTTTTTTTCTGAAACCCAAAACCGGTTGTCGCTTGCTTGCTTAAAATCCTTCAGAGGCTCTCTGTTTAGAGAGTAAAACAGCAGCACCAGCTTTTTACCTACGCTAGATAGCACATCGTCCCCTTACGTGCCACTCCTCCCACATGCCTTGTGTTGTTGCTCATACTCCTCTCTGGTTTTTTCTCCCTCCTCACAGAATTGTATTTAGGCCTCAATGCCTAATTCAAAAAGTCCCTTCCTTCCCCCAAGCCTAACGCACTTCCTAATCAGAATGAGTTGTCCTTCCTTTGGGATTACGCCTATGAAATCCAACTTAGCCCGTTAAGTTGTTAGTGGTGGGTCTCTTTCCTCTGAAGGGCTATGAGCTCTCTGAGGACAGGAACGATCTTAATCAATTGTGTATTCCTAGCACCCCATACCAGTACCTGGACTGTAGCTGTAATCAATACATGTTTGTAAATTGAATTGCATTGGAGGGAGATTACAACATTGTAATATAAATCACTGTGCAGCCTGTGATTGATGACTACGGCAAATACTAAAAATAGAGGCATATGCACCTTTACTATTCAGTAGGATAGGTTTATGGTTCAATCAATAGCACTATGTTGCGTGTGATGATGTGTGTTTATGCATTTGTCCAGATATTTGTAAGTTTAATACTGACTGTGATGTTTTTGGCTGTTGAGAAAAACCACCTAGGGTGTGTGTGAGGTTTGGGGCAGGTGCTGTTACCTAGGGCAATCTTTGTGCCTTGCCAGAGTGGACGGGGTCATCATCATCAGCCTGGTTATTCTAGATATCCTCCCAATATCAGTCAAGCAGCAAATGGGCTTTTTTGTTTGACAGGTGAAGTAACTGCTTCACGGTCTTCGATTCACAGGTATAGACATTACCCTGCCTGCACAGTTAGCTGGAAACTAAGGAATTGGAGCCAGAGTTAGAAAAGGATTAGAGTTAAATTTAAACTGTCAGGAAGCAGGCTAATTACATGAAGATCTTATTTTTAAGACAGTGTCTTTTTGTGCTCAGGAAACTAAAACACACACCCTGCCATAAACTGCATTTGCAGAATGCACCTAAGGATGCCTTGTTTTTGTTTCTCGTATGTTTTAGTGACCCCAAGAACACATAAGTACATAAATGATTCGTAGCAGCTGGTTGTGGTTAGAAAAGCTGGGGCTCCTCTCTGAGCCACTGTGCAGATCGACTTCCTAGTTGTACCATCAGTGGCAAATAATGCTTATCTTATGACCTAACCCCCCTTTCCCTCTAGAAATATCCTTTAAAGGAGTTTTATACGAATCCAAGTTTCTTCATTATACAGCAATAGTTATGTGCTTCAGATCAATATAACAACATTGAGGCCATTCTCTTTTGCAATTGTCAAAACAATCTGGTACTACTATTCCTCTGTCCTGCTAGTATCTATGTTAAAGCCATCTTGCTTCGATTCTTAAACATTGGTAATCTGAATACAGACTATTGCCTCCATGATACTAGAAGCCCCAGCTTCAGATTACTGAAGCCTTTCTTAAATCAGAATCGAGTAAGGTTTTATCCACACAGCTGAGCAGCAAGACTTCTCTGCTGTAAGAGCCAATCTCACCAGCCAGTGGTTTCAATGACACTGTCATAAAGGAGAGGGTCATAGGTTGTAAAGAGGGAAAGTACGGCTTAAGGCTTACAATGCTCTCTTACCTCCTTAAGGCACGAACTCCCCTGGAGCAGGAAATTTTTAACCTCCTCCATAAGAACAACCAGCCAATGACAGACCCTTTGCTGACTCCCGTGGAAGAGGCCTCTCTCAAAGCCATGAGCCTAGAAGAGGTAAGTGTAATAGGCCCTTTGGTACACCTGCACATGCTCTGCTCCACCCAGCCATTGCCCTTGAGCCCAGAAATCACTGGAAGTGTCATTTGTTATAGGCTAAGATTCGCCGAGCAGAGCTTCAGAGGGCCCGGGCGCTACAGTCCTACTATGAGGCCCGGGCTCGAAGAGAGAAGAGAATCAAAAGCAAAAAGTAAGGAGGCTCCTGTGAACTGGCCTGGGGTTCCATGGAAGAAGGTGATGTGGCTAGTGACAAACGCTTAGGAAGGAAGCTTTGACTTGGCCTCTGAGGTCGTGTAGAAGAGGTCCCAAATAGGAGTGATTAGCCTTTTTCTTCACTGAGGCCTAAATACTATTCTGTGAGGAGGGAGAAAAAACCAGAACGTCTTGGGAGTTTGCCTGCTTCAGTAGTGCCCTCTCCTCTGGCTTTGGCTTTCGGGGCAGCACGGAGGGATTCTGCAGAATGAGCTCTGAATTCTACAGCTGTTGAGCCAGTAGGGCTTCCTTCCTGCCTTTTTGCCTCTGTGGAACTTTTCTACTCTTCCCTCACACTATCGAAGCAGAGGGGACTCTGCAGAGGTCTGCCCCAGGGGCTGCAGGGGCTGAGAGTCCCACCCGTCCCTCTTAGGCCCCACACTGGCTCCCTGCAGTCGGCTCTGTGACGCCCACTCTAGCCCTTGCGGCGGGGTCCCTTTGGGTAGCAGGGGCACTTCTGTGTGTGCTGTCGGTGATGCAGCTCAGTCGCTTCCCTCCTGTCCTCTATAGGTATCATAAACTTCTGAAGAAAGAAAGGGCCAAGAAAACCCTAAAAGAGTTTGAGGCACTACGAAAGGTCAATCCTGCTGCAGCCCTGGAAGAATTGGAAAAAATTGAGACTGCCAGAATAATGGTAAGGCTGCCACTCACCCACACTCCTGGAGCAACTTTGCCCAGGAAGGGATGAAGATCTCACTCTGCCCTTTCTTTCTAGGAGCGAATGAGCCTTAAGCACCAGAACAGTGGGAAATGGGCAAAGTCAAAGGCGATTATGGCCAAATATGACCTGGAGGTAAGAGACCATTAGGGTGACAGAAGACAGACTTAGAAGAAAGAAAAGAAAATCTGTCCATAGGGTGCTAGCAGGAGCAGAGCTAGGGAAGAACCATGGGGCTGAATGGGAAACTGAGAATCTAAAAAGGCCCCAGAAAATCTCTAAGGCAGAGAGGAAAGTGACCAGGAACTAGGTGGGAGAGACGAAAGGGAAGCAGCTTAAGGCAAGTCTATCAGAAGGGAGAGGAGCTTTTTTAATTTTTTTAAAGGTTTGTTTCTATTTATTTATGCATACAAAAACTCGGGTGTAGGCCAGCGGTGGCGGGGGAGTGAGAGGATTCACCAGAGACAGAGCGGGGAGCAGAATAGGCGGATCCACTGAAATCCACTGCTGGGGGGAGCAGTGGGCGAGACAGGAGAGGTCTGCTGTAACGTGTGGGTCAACTCCCTGGTTGGGGATCGAACTCACCTTGGCAATGGCTGGTGACAGCTTGATAGTGCTGAGATTTAACCCCTTGTGCCACCAAGGAAGCCCACAAGAGAGGAGCTTTAAAAAAAAAAAAAACAGTCTTGTTTCTCGTGTTGATTCCTAGAGAACAAAGAACCTGTCTTCCACTTTAGTCCATAGCTGTCAAATACAGTGCTGCATGTGCAGTTTATTTTTTTTAAAGATTTATTTATTTATGCATACAAGCTGGGGTACAGGCCAGAGGCGTGGGGCGGCAAGAGGGTTCACCAGAGACAGAGTGGGGAGCAGAACAGGCAGATCGACGGAAATACACTGCTGAGGGGAGCAGCGGGCAAGGCAGGAGAGGTCTGCCACACCATGTGGGAATCTCCCCGGCCGGGTGTCGAACTTGTGTCGCCGCTGCCGATAGCTCCACAGCGCAGCACTTAACCACTGCACCACCAGGGAGGCCCTGCATGTACAGTTTAAATGGTAGGTACAAAGTTGTACCTACCGTTGGCGATACTTAGGTCAGATTGAGAAGGCAGCTTCAAGAACTGACTGGGAAGGGTATTGTTGGTCACTGATGACAAGCACTCTTCCTCCAGGCTCGCCAGGCCATGCAGGAACAGCTGGCTCGGAATAAAGAACTGACGCAGAAACTCCAGGCAGCCTCCGAAAGTGGGGAAGAGGAGGAGGCGGGTGTGGAGGAGGAGGGTGAGCTCCTTATCCCTGATGCAGTGAACAAGGTGCAGGTGAATGGAGCTGGACCCAACCCCTGGATGCTCAGGAGTTGCTCAGTTGACAACAAAAAAGATGAAATCCAGGAGGAGCCGGAGCAGCATCCAGAGCTTGTTGCCCCCGAGGCTTCTGAAAGTGAAGAAGAAGAAAAGCCAGTGGCAGAGGAAGAAATGTTGCTGAAAGAATTTGAGGAAAGGCGATCGCTTAGGAAAAAGTCTGGACTCAGTCAGAATGCCAGGTTGGGGGGCAGTCAGGAAACAAAAGGTGAGTTGTGGTGGGCCCCAAGGGAGCCATCCATGGTGCCAGAGCTGCAGAACTGTGAGAGGACTGCTGAGTGTCCATCTACATGCACAACAGAGTGCCTGGGTTCTAGGAACTTGCCAGAGTGTGCCCTGCCCCCCACCAAGAGAAATTAGATTAATAATAGCCATTTTTCTTCAAAGGCATTTAGTAAGTCTTCATCTGCATAGCTGTACAAAGTATGCTCAGATCCATTTTCTGCTGATAAGGACTGGCAGTCTTCAGAAAGATAGAACAAACCCATCCTTGAAGTCAGGTCAGGCGTTAACATCACTGGTCCCTATAGCCTGAGAGGAGTGCATATGGGGAAGGTGGCAGAGGTGGAAATCCGTTCACACCCACAGACACAGGTAGATTTTGAGGTATTATGAAACACCTTCAGGTTACTGCTGCACTTTTCTGTGCTGTTTGTAAAGTAGGAGTGGCATTTTTACCACTTCATACTGCTGGTTGGTGTGTGTCGACATGGGCTGAGACTTTCCTGGCAGGAATGAGTGGCTCCACAAGGCACGTGGAGAGTTAGAATCATCACCCCGTGCTCACGTTTGATGTGTTGTATGTTGTATCTTCTCTCTGTTCTCCTGAAGCGATTTTATATTAAGAACATTCGCACCCTTGGGGCAGGTCATAGAGCCCCCATTCTGGGAACAAGGCGGGGTGTTATAATACCCACGCTTCTAAGTCACCAGGCTGTCCGGACAGATTCTCAGGTCTGATGCTCTTTCCGGTGGGAATAATGCATTTAGATGATGTATTTTTTTTTCCCATTGCAAAAGAAAAATCTTAGCCGTCATTGCAAATGTATTGTAGGGCCTTTACACAAGGTTTTCAGCGGGAGGGTTATGAGATGACATGTTATGAGCAGTCATTTCAAGAGGCTTTGGGAAACAGTGCTCACTGCAGGCTGAGATTGTGGGCCAGTCTCTATGACCACAGGACACCAGCTGTTTCCTCCTGAGCCCCTCAAAAGTTGGTCATCTAACTGAATCTGTAGAGCAGTTTGTGGCTTGAAAGGTAGATTTGGATTTCCTTGGATAACTAGGTAGAACGTTTCCAAACCTTCGGGGAAACCGTATCTTAAAATAGTGGGAATTCCTGGACCCCAAACAAGATGAGCAAGGAAACTTGATCCTTGAAGAATAAACATACATGTGTCCAAAGGCCAGATTGCAGTAGCTTCTTACTACAGTGGCTTCAAGCCAAGGTGAGACGGCAGTGCAAACTTGGGCATGAAGGCAAATTGAATTAAGTCAAAGGATACTGCCATGTTTCCCTTGGGACTCTGAGATGCCAGCTACTTGATTGGGCCATAGCAAATTCTGAAATGCTGCTTTAAAATAAGGCGATGTTGGATGAGGTTTTTGTAAATAGGAGATCGCCATGTAAGTATGATTTTTATAAATTACACATAATAAGCTATGATGAAGTTGACTTCTGAGGTCACCTGCTAAAATGGCTTTTTTAAAAATTTGAAACTTGAGGCAGTCTCCCAGGCAGGGTTTACTGTACAGGGAAATTAAGCCACAGTTCCGGTTGTACAGTGAGTCATTGGCAAAGCTGAGAATAGGACCCAGGACATCTGCTTTCCAACATGCTGCTTTTAACTACTAAACTCGATTGCCTGCTACTTGACAGGTAACGATTAGTGAACTCGCCAGGAGATCCAGTGAATGGAATCCTCTTACCGATTTGTCCTCATCGGACTCTTCTGCAGTGCCTAGCACCCAGTGGGTGTTCCACAAACGCTTGCTGTTGAGTGAGCTCAGCAAATGCCTCACTGTCAAGGCAACTCCCAACCTTCCTTTCTGATGGCTTTCATTTCTCCCCCAGATTCTAGCAGCCAGGAGGTGCTGTCTGAAATCAGGGCACTGTCTCAGAAACTCAACAAGGAAAACCATCAGTCCAGGAAGCAAAAAGTGACTTCCGTAGGGACAGTTCCACCATTCCAGAGTGTGGAACCTGCTGAGGAAGAAGAGGAGCCCTTGTTGATGCAGAGACCAGAAAGAGCACAGACTCTAGAAGAGCTTGAAGAACTGGGCAAAGAAGGTTGTTTTCAAAACAAGGGGCTTCCCAGGCCTGTGTTGGAGGGTCAGCAGTTGGAGAGGAACCCTGATGATCAGCCTGGTGCCCCCAAAGAGAAGAAAAGGAAGGAGCAAATGATTGATCTACAGAACCTTCTAACCACAAAATCTCCTGTGAAGTCTTTGGCTGTTCCCACAACAATAGAGGATTTGGTGAGTAGAGCCGTGGCTGTGAGACATTGTTGGGGGCTGGAGCTGGTACAGAAAGGGTCCCTCTCGCATGAGGAATAGAATTGGTGATGTTTCATGGTGCTGGGGGCAAATGTCCATAGTTGACAGGTTTGTAGTAATATAGGGTTGGACTGGTCCAAGTGACAGTTTAACAGATGCACGTATGTACATGTGACCAAGGCTCGTACATCCAAATCCTGAATCACCAAACCCTCTCTGGGGTGTCTCTAAACCCTCCCTCAGAAGAAGGAGAGAATTACTCAAAAGCTCTGCCCAGACCCCAGTCAGGCAACTCTAAGGTGCATCATTGAGCTCTTGCCAATGTTAATATTTTGTTCTACTCAATGGGGTCTCAAATGGTCCAGGGGCCCCCTGAGGAAGTCATTGAAACTGCTCTGGTGAGGAGCCCTGATGTGTGTCTTGACAGGGGACACACACATTGTGGCTAAGATTTCTTCCATCCAGCAGGTGCCTCACTAAAAGTGTAAAACTGTGTCATGATAATGAGCTAGGGATGTTTACCCTAGGGAGAAGAAAATTGGGGCATGATTGGCTACTGATTGGTTTGTATTGCAAGGCCATCATTGTTCCACACTTCCCCCTAGGGGGCGCTAAAATGTCATGACCCAAAATTCCAGACCGCGACCATGGCTCATAAAAGCAAGCTGTAGCTCCGGCTCTTGTTTCTTCCCAGGAAGATGAAGAAGAGAGAGATCAAAAGCAGATGATAAAGGAAGCTTTTGCCGGGGATGATGTCATCAGAGACTTCTTGAAAGAGAAGAGGGAAGCTGTGGAGGCGAGTAAGCCAAAGGATGTGGACCTGACTCTGCCTGGCTGGGGCGAGTGGGGTGGTGTGGGCCTCAAGCCCAGTGCCAAGAAGAGACGCCGGTAAGAATAGCAAAGAAAACCTGTCAGAAGAGTATCAGGCCCTCCTATCTCTCCCTCAAGTGTCTTCCCTGCCCTTTTGACTCCATCCCTAATGCTCTTAGTCAGTCCTCCTGATGTTGCTTTCCAGGTTTCTCATTAAAGCCCCTGAAGGTCCGCCAAGAAAAGACAAGAATTTGCCAAATGTGATTATCAGTGAGAAGCGAAACATCCATGCTGCGGCTCATCAGGTAAGGGATGGTGAGTTTTTCAGCTGCCTCCTCTTTACCGCCTAGCTCTCTTGCTTAGCAGGATTATTCTAGTCATTCTGTGGTCAAGAGGGACGTGTGATCTTGACCACAGGGTCAAATCTCTTCCTTGCACTGACCGGCTGAGACAGATAATTCTAATAGACTATACTGTTTTTTGTTTGTTTTTTTAAAGATTTTTTTATTTTTGCATACAAGCTGGGGTGCAGGCCAGAGGTGTGGGGCGGTGAGAGGGTTCACCAGAGACAGAGCAAGATGCAGAACAGGCAGATCAACGGAAATACACTGCTGAGGGGAGTAGGGGCGAGGCAGGAGCATTCTGCCACGCCATGCGGGATTCTCAGCCGGGCATCAAACTCGCACCGCAGCTCCACAGTGCTGTGCTAACCCGTTGCGCCGCCAGGGAGGCCCCTAGACTATACTGCTTTTAACTACTCACAAGGTCGGAGATGGAGACCTCAGGGTGAGACCCTACATCTGCAGTTTCAACTAGTACCCCAAATGCCGCTGCAGACGGATCTGGCCAAACTAAAGAGTTACTGCTTTTCCGACTTGTGTTTATAGTCCAGGTAATGTTCGAGGCTTAAGATTTGAGCTGCATCTTAAGAAAAACAAAGACAGGGCCTCCCCGGTGGCGCAGCGGTTAAGTGCTGCGCTGTGGAGCTGTCAGCAGCGGCAACGCAAGTTCGGCGCCCGGCCGGGGAGAATCCCACATGGTGCGGCAGACCTCTCCTGCCTCGCCCGCTGCTCCCCTCAGCAGTGTATTTCTGATCTGCCTGTTCTGCTCCCCACTCTGTCTCTGGTGAACCCTGTCGCCGCCCCACGCCTCTGGCCTGTACCCCAGCTTGTATGTATAAATAAAAAAAAATTAAAAAATTTAAAAAAAAAAAAGAAAAACAAAGACAAACCAGCACTTGTTCAGGACAGTGAAATGATTGAAGATTGTGTCATGTGATAATGAGCTAGAGATATTTACCCAAGGGACAAGCAGAGTTGAGATGATCAGGATGTTCAAATACATGGCAGGCTGTCGTGTAGGGTGCTGTCACATAAACAGCGAATGGGCTGCTGAGGGCAAGAGCTACCAGCATGTATAGAGGTGACTCAAAAGTGAAATTGAACCCAATGAACTTTGTTTCCTTCAGTCCTGAAAGTCTGTGACCCTGAGATCTATCCCCAGCTAGTATAATATTGAATTGTATTTTCTTTCAGAAAAAAGTGGTGGGGGGGGGGTTGGGCTGTCTCTTTATTGGGTACAAAAGAGAGGTGAGAAAATAACATTTCAGTAATACTCTATTGATCTTATTTTGCAAACCAATCACTGCAGAAGTTGAATTGCAATCACTGTCATCCCAGTTGAGGATATGTAACCAGAAAAGTGGCAATCAACAGACATTTATGGGATGGGAAAAGGATGCTTCAGCCGTCCAGGGTTCTAGGTGAAAGACAGTGAGGACCTCCATAACAATTACCCTTTCCTTTCCGAGTCATGCCTGTTTTTTAATACAGTCACAGCAGATTGAAAATAAGTTTTCTGATCTTTAATAAGCTGTAGATTACAGGTCCCAGTGTGCATAGAATACACAGAATGTAGAATGATTTGTGCTTTCAAGGGGCGGGGTGTGTGGGGAAGGAGTGTCTGAAACTGAATACTTTGTCCAAGTGTTTTTTCTCTCTGGCCCTGGGTGGCATGCACAGATCTAGCTGTCAGCTGTCAACTCCAAGAAGAAATTCCCTCGACTAAAGAGAGTCTGTCCTTCAGGAGCACCAGGCAGTACTCAGCTGCTCTTGTGCATTCCTTTAAATGTCTCCAAAGACTACTGATTGTAATTTCCCCATTTTTCTGCATAATGTTTTCCCCCTCCGCTGTGCCCATTAGGGAAGTGTTTAAAGATTATTTAAATGTCTGAAGGTAACACTATGGTGGAGTGGAGTACTGGGCAGGAGTACTGGCTTCTATTATCACTTACTGCTCCTCATTTACTTGGGTAAATCACTTCCCTCTCCAAGCCAAATTGGGGTGGGGGGGTCATGTTGAGGGAGATGCCCTTTGACCTCATCTAAGGCTCTCCAGCTCTGACAGGACGAAGCTAAGTGTAACAGCCTGGTGGAGTTCGGGATTCAAGAGTATATTTTTGTATATCCTTAAAATATCAGTGCTGTGTGTCAAGGAGAGGAAAGGAAGGAATTAAGAGCATGAAGAGGGTTGAAGGGGAATAAAATCCACAGGGATACACAGATGTCCCATGTTTCTTGCAGTTAATGTTATGTAGGAAGACTTCATTGGGGACAGCAGTCCGGAAGTTACTGCAGTGTCCTACAGCTACAGGGGCGTGTCAGTGGTTTTTCAGTACTTAGATTGTTGGGTAGGCCTACAGGGGAGGGTCCCTTACCCAAATTAGGCCTCTGTACTCATAAATGTCCTCAAGCAGATTGGAACTCCCAAAAATGAACCATACTGGGATGCCTTGACCTCAAGTAGCTTCACTCATTGCAGCCAACATGAGCAACTGTGGCCTGTCTGCCAAACCTGTCTACTACCTGACCAGCTGCCATCGGGCCTGACCCACACCAGATCACTCTGCCTTCCTTTCCAGGTGCGGGTGCTTCCATATCCATTCACCCACCATCAGCAATTTGAAAGGACCATCCAGACACCTATAGGATCTACATGGAACACCCAGCGGGCCTTCCAGAAGCTGACTACACCCAAGATTGTCACCAAGCCAGGCCATATCATCCAGCCTATAAAAGCAGAGGATGTGGGAAACCAGTCCCCCTCAAGGTCAGACATCTCTGTCATACAGAGGAATACAAAACGGCTGTCCTCGCAGAACAAAAAACAGCTGAAGAAGATCTCTGTACATTGAGTTGCTGGAGGGGTGACATCCTGCCGGAACCAGGAGCCCCAACTGAGCAGTGGCCCGGTTTTACTCCAAGCCGCAGGATCCATTCCAAAACTGGCTTAGCACACTGTGGGCATAGTTAAGCCACATTTTAGAAATAAAAGCATTTTTATCTATTTAACTGGAGTGTGTTCTGTGTTGTCTCCCAGTTGAATCATTTTCAAGGCAGACAGACACCTTTGGGTGCTCCCTGTTGTATTTCTCCAGTCACACTAGTCAGGGGAACCTCACTTTCTTACCAAGGATTGTGAAGTTAGCCCTAAATCAGAGTGAAGTTGCCCAGCCTATGAGATCAAATACACCACCTCAGACACAAGCCACCATAAACAACTAAGTTGAAGTGTCAGGGATAGTAACTAAATACTGTGTATTAACCTCTGAACCTAAAAGAGCACACACAAACCACACAACTGGATTCCGCCTGGATTGGACCTACAGTGGTGCTGAAGCTGTGTCTAGCTTTAAGTCTGACTGCCATCATTTTGCCTTTGAGCCTCTCAGCTTGCACATGTTACAGTCTAAAGTAGCTAGCTCTTATTTCCTCATTCTTAGGCCAGTAAGGTTTTTACCCTTAGTTTACAAATGAACTTTCAGAAGTCAAGCTCTGTTCCTTTTACTTCCAAACTCAGGGCCAACTCCTCACCAATTATAATTTATTCAAGCATTACTTTGCTCGCAATTCACAAGGGCTTCTCAGTTCTGAGAAAGCTACCTTTCTCGGGGTGACAAGAAATAAAGAGCCCCTGCAGCTGAGAATCTAACAAGGAATCAAAATCCCTGATTCTAAAGCCCTGCTACTGCATTTCACCTTCTGCCTTGGAGGTTGATTCTCCCCACCCCCTACCTCCAGCCTTTTTAGACCAAGCCGGTAGGTTAGTTTTGGGCTGTCACAGACCCCTCTGAGTATTTGATGAGGTGCACCCTCCCAGAAAGAAATGCACAAACATACACTATTTTACATAGTTCCAGGAGCTTTACAGATATTTGGGGTCCGTGGGTCAAAAGCTCTCTGCCACTCCATGAGTTTTCTTTGTAACCCGCCCCGCCACCCAACACAGATGTGGCCCATTTCTTCAAGCACGCCGTTCCAGATCAGTTCCAAAATGTTTAGACCTCAAAGCTAACTAGTTGTAATACCTTTATTTTCTAGGGGAAGGATTTCAGAGTGGAGTGATGTATCCAGTGTTGCTCGGTGACGGAGTAGGCACTAGGACCCTAGCTGGGCTAACTCCGAAGCCAAACCCTCAACATAAATTTCTATGAAACCCCCTGTGGTAATGTGGACCCCCACTACCATTGCTCCTCCAGAACCAGCCCGAGGCTGGGAAGAGGAGTGACTATGTCGACCGTGTTCAGAGCCCACGTAGCATTTTTAAAGTTATCCATTGGCTTGAGATTAGCCGCGATCCACTTGCTGGCTGACACTTAAGTCAGTTGCCCGCATAGGGGACTGGAGGACCCCCGCCCACCTCTGCCTCCGTGTAAGAGACCAACACCTTTCCCACTCCTTTGAGCACAAAGCTGCCACCTCGGTCTCTCCCACCCCACACACTGAAGTACCCAATCAAGCGGCCCCCGTAAACGGCCAATCCCTGTCTACTTTCCCGGGACCCTCCTTAGCTCCCTGTGCTCCCCATGGCCCGAGAGTGATGCAGGAGACCCCACCCTTCACAGGAGAGGGCAGGCCCCAGAACGTGCTATAAACGACGCCCACTCCCAGCCTTTCTAGCCCCCAAACGGATTCGATTGTTGTTTCGTGGGGCTTTTTTTTTTCTTTTCTTCCTCCGAACCTCCGAAGTGTTCTCCCTTCCCATTGGCCGAAGCTGCCCCTTGACGCCACCCTGGCCTTGCTCGCTGATTGGTCCATTCTGGATGTGCCCAAGCCTTTTTCCCAGGGTGTGGCCCCCCGCCCCCAACAGGGTTCTGACCCCTGGCTCCTCCCTTCTCCCCCAAGCCCCCCTCTCAGTTCCGAATGGTACCGCCCTGGCTCGGCTCCCCCCC
>PVIJ01016767.1:0-31628 GCA_004024925.1 Scalopus aquaticus | reverse complement strand
TTTACTTCCTTTGCTTTGAGGGATGTGTCTTTCAAGATTTTGCTGAGATGTATGTCATGTAGAGTTTTGCCTATATTTTCTTCTATACATTTTATGGTTTCTGGTCTTACATCCAGGTCTTTTATCCATTTTGAGTTGACTTTTGTGCAGGGTGTGAGGTAGTAGTCTAGCTTCATTTTTTTGCATGTGGCTGTCCAGTATTCCCAGCACCATTTATTGACTAGCCTGTCCTTGTTCCACTGCATTTTCTTTGCTCCTTTGTCAAAGATTAGTTGTTCATAGATATGTGGCTTTAATTCTGGGTATTCTATTCGGTTCCATTGGTCTTTCTGTCTGTTTTTGTTCCAGTACCATGCTGTTTTAATTATTATGGCTTATTCTTATTGTACCAAAATTTCTTTCACAATGTCCTTGATAGGATATACACTAATTTTTACTGATTATATGATATCTTATGGCATGTGTTCTTTAAAAATATCTATTAGCCAACATCTAACTTAATTATTTTATCTTATCTTCTCAGTTACATAGATTGTTAGGGGAAAAAAAGAACACTACTTCCACGAATATTCCTAATGCTTATATTAACTCATTAAATTCTTATAACCACTTTAGGAGATGTTATCTGTCTAAATTTGTCTGATGCTCTAAACCTGTTGTTTCCTAGGCATACTTTACAATCTAATTTTTAGAAATAAACTCCAGGGCCTCCCTGGTGGCACAACAGGTTAAGCGCAGCACTATGAAGCTATCCAGAGCCACTGCAGCAAGAGTTCAATACCCAGTGGGCGAGAGTCCCACATGGTACAGCAGACCTCTCCTGGTTTCTTCCATTGGTCTATCCATCTGGAGAATGATAGCTAGCCATCTCAGTGGGTGAGACCTTACCATGAGACTCCCTCTAGAATGCAATGCTGCTTTCTCCTTTTTAATTTTTTCAAGTACTTGTACTGTGGTGTAATTAACACAAAATTAAAGTCAGTAAAAAAAGTCAGGATACAATTTGATGAATTTTTGAAATGTCTGCAGGTGATTAACACAACCAAAATAATGATATAAAATATTTCTGTCACTCCTTGTGGCTATCTCCAGTCACTCATCCTTCCTTATTCCTCTCCTTGGCCCCTGTCAATCACTGATCTAATTCTTAAGGCAACAGTTTTGCCTTTCTAGAATTTGTTACATACCATACAGTATTTCCTTTGCTTTTTTCTTACTACTATCATTTCGTTTTTGAGATTCAGGCAAGTTATTAATTTTATTTCTAAACAGCATTCATATCCATGTTTATACCAAAATTATTCATCCATATACCAGATGATAGCCATATAGGCTTTTTTCTATTTGGGCTGTTAAGAATAAACTATGTCCATTTAAGTACAAGTCCTGTGTAGACATTTGTTTTCATTCTTCTTGTGTAAATGCCCTAGTGTACAAGTGGTCTCATGTGAAGTAAGAAACTGCCACATGCTTCCTAAGTAGCTGTGCCGCTTGAATCCCTTTAAAGTGTATTATAATTCTAGCTGTTCCACATCCTCACCAACATTTGGTATTGTAGGTTGTGTTTTTTTCTTTTTTTTAAGAGATCTGGTGGGTGTCTTTGTACATTATTGGGTTTTAATTTGTATTTCCTGATGACTAATAAACTGAATATCTTTTCATGTGCTATTTGGCTATTCATATATTTTCCTTATTTTGAAGTCTGTTCAAATCTTTAGTTGATATTTTTTTTAAATGGGGTTTTTTGAGCTGAGATTTATATAACCGAGATAATAAGGCCATTATCAGATATTTTGCTAATGTTTTCTGTCTATCTGAGCGTGCTCTCATTTTTTTAAGAGTATTTGGGAAGAACAGGGTTTTTTTTCATTTGCTTTTTAATAAATCATTCGCTTCTCATTTACATTTCATGATTTCTGGGGGTTTTTTTGGTAAAAATTTGGTAAAATTTTTGTTACATTTCTAAAGGTCACTAAAATTTCCTATTTTTTTAACAAGTTTTTTGTGGTTCTTTTTTTTTGCATATCTATGTCTAGTTATATACAAACCATTTGCTGTAGAGAACATTATTTTTTCATTTGACTGTGTTCACACCTTTATCAAAAGCAAAGTGACCATATATGTACAGTTCTATATATGGGCTCTATTCTGTTTAATGAGTCTTTATGTCTATAACATACTTTCTTGATTATGTAGCTTTGAGGATTCATAAGGATAGTCCTCCAAATAGGTTTTTAATTTCAAAATTATCTTTACTATTATACATTCTTTTTAAAACATTTGATTGTGGTAAACTTGGCTTACACTGTTGTTGCTATTTTGGAAATATAGGCTATCCCTCCCCCCCTTCAGGTATAGTTACTACAGTGCACCAGCCACCAAAGCACCCACAAACTAGTCCACTGTGGCCCCTCCCCACTTTGCTCTTCCCTCTCTGAATGCTTCTGTTCTATAGTCAGCTTCAAAGATTAGTTTTTGTGTCCTTTGGGTAGATCCCCAAAGTGGTATTGCTGGGTCGTATGGAAGCTCCATGTTTAGCAGTTTGAGAAATCGCCATACAGCTTTCCGTAGTGGTTGGACCAGTTTGCATTCCCACGAGCAGTGTAGGTTCATGTGACAACTGTGTCACTGACTGCATGAGTGATCATGGGACACTATTTGACATCCCTGAGCTTCAGTTTCTTCATCTGAAATGGGGAATAATAACATCCGATTTCAAAGCCGAAGGCAAAAGAAGTGCTTGTACATAGATGTGCCTAATAAATGTGAAGCTCCTTTATTTCTCAAAAAAATGTCTGTCACTTTCTCCTTTGTGTTTAATGTGCTAGCCAGAAAATGTAGAATGAAGTGTAAAGGACTTAAAATGTTGACTATGCAGAAGAACAAAACATAAATTAAAAAAAAAAAATGTGGGCTGCTGCACAACTAATGACTAAGGGTGTGAAACAGGATACCGGACCCTGAGGGGACCAGAGGAGAGACAACGAATAACAGCAATCTGACCAGGACAGGCCCACTCCCCCCCACATCCTCTATTTATAGCAAAACAAAGGGGCATGGCTTAGATTTATTTTGTAGTTCCCACTTTCTTAGTTCTGAAAACTAAAAAGTTAAAAACAAAAAAACTCAGCTAGAAGAGGCTTGACTATCCTGCTTCAGAAATTCCGTTAACCCTCTACCCTTGAGACAGACCATCACTCCATAAAGACATAACACAGAGCACTGTGAGTCTGCCATTCCCAAGGAAAGTTGTAGACTTATTTAAACCATATAATTTTCTGTTCACCTTAGAGATCAACTCCAGGCTTAATTCAGGTGCCTTTTTTCTTGTTCTTAACTTTAAAAAAATAAACTTTACTTTGTTTATAACTAGATAATTTAGTAGATTTTAGAGCTGCACTCTCTAGTACAGTAGGTGTTTGCCACATCTGGCTGTTTAAGTTTTTAAAAATACCAATAAAATTCAGTTCCTTAGTCTCACTAGCAACATTTTAAGCACTCAATAGCCTGTGTGACTTGTAGCTGCTATCTTGAACATGCAGAAGGAGAACGTCACAGACAGTTCTGTTGGAGAGCACTACTTTAAAAGAATAGGTTATTGGGGAGATTTGAGCACAAAAGTCACCTTAGTCTGTATGAAACGTGACAACTCTTCAAGAAGGTGGCCCCTTAGAGAGTGATGATTTTGCCCTGGGTGATTGTAATAGGAGGTCACTGAACAAACTATGATGCATAGCACTTTAATCCACCCCAAGCTGAATTTAGCAGGTTATCTGCCACCCAACTGATTTCCTAAAGAAGTGATGGAATGTTATTTAATCAGACCTTCCACATTCTCCCCATGTTTCTTTTGTCTATCTCAAAATGTCTAGAAGAAATATCACTGGTTTTTTATGTGCCACACAGACTACTTTATCAGTCTGCTGAAATCAGAAGCTTGTAATGACTTCTACTCTGTTGGAAATAAGTTGGTGACTTTAGCTCTCCTTCACCCACTTTGTAACTGAGTGCTCTCTGCATTGCTTTTTAGAAAGATCTATCAAGTTTCCCTTTACTTGACAGATTTTTGGCTTTGTTCCTCTTTCTGTATGCCTATAACCCAATGCATTATCTAAAACATACAGTAGTTGCTAAGAACATGTTTGAGTTAGTGAATCAGAAGTGACTTTTGCAATTGACTGTATTAGATTTCCAAGTTAGAGAAATTGAACTCTCCTCTAGAAAGATCATGTAGTAAAATTTCAAGTCCCAGTTTATGTGTTCTATTAATCAGCTGGCTTCCCCCCCACCACCAATATGAGGTTTAACTCAGGGGCTTCCTAATGAAGGAATTTTGTATGCTATGCTTCATTTCCTTTTTACATGTCCCACAATAACCTGTTGTATTTCTCCTCCTACTTACCTAGCAGTTCCTTGAGTCTGCCCCCTTCAAACATTGAAAGAGAATCCCTGAAAACCTTCTGTCCTTGGAACTTCCTTTGGGCATGTATGAATGTCAGTGACAAATTCTAAGGGGTGGGTGTACTTAAAAGAATGGCATTACATTGCTTGTCTTGATGTTATAAATTATGGAATAATGTCATCAGAAATGACAGCTTTTAAAAAAATAATCATTCATGTGAGTCCATTACCATTTTTTCATTTACGCAGCAATTACTGAGAAACTCCTGTGGGCCAGACATTATTCTACACAATGCATAATGATTTGAGCCAAATTCAAGAATTGTACATTTTTAGATTATCTGAATTTAAAGAAAGAAAACTGAGATTACTAGCTTTCAAGATTTGCTTGAGCATTTGCTGTACTTCCTAAGCGTAATTATCTCTATTTAAAAAGAAACCATAGATTTGTGTGCCTGCCTTTAAATTAACTGTATTCACATTTAAAAATAGTTTCTCATATACTGAAATTAGTTGGCAGAATGCAATATTCAAATTACACAGATAATTTCCCCCCCCCCCAAATAAATAATCTCTGTTCTTGGAGAGATTTTCTCTAATGAGTTCTTACAGCAATTGAGTCTGTCAACTGCTACACCACTGACATTCCTTAAAGTGGTCTGTACATGTCTTTATTTGAGGCTAAGCTCAAAGTGCTCTTCGGAAGTCAGCTTTTGTTTTATTGTTTGGCATGAAGTTGGTGTCCACTGGGTTTTGACTGATGCCACCCATCCTGGTTATGATTCCCAGGTATATTTAGACCCTTCCTACTAAGCTGCTGATGCCTGTGGCCAGGGGATGAGATAGTGAGTACTGGGATCAGCCAACAAGAAACCCTCCTCATCTGACAAGGCTGGTGCACAGTGATGGTGTGTGGAGTGTTGTATTTATAATCCCAGTGCTTGTTTCCCGGTCTCTTTTGTCCTCTTCTTTCCTATTCTCATCTGTGTTACTTGCCATGGGCCCGGGGGCAGAATTAGGGGTGAAGATTAAATATATAAATTGCACAGATAGATATGTTCCATTTATTTGGACTCTTAATACTTTCATTCAGCAAACACCAGCCATCTCCTGGGAACTGGGCCAGGCCTCAGGAATGCAGTGCTGTCGTCAAGGAGTCTTAGTCTTTGGGATAGGCAGACATGGAGCTAGACTCTTAGGAGACCACGTGATGATTGTTGTGATGCAGATATTTAAAGGCTTATGAAAGCTTATGTCTGAAGGAGTATAGGAGAGGGTCACTAAGGTTTTTGAGCAGAACTTGAAAGAAGAGTAGTTGTTTGCCAGATTGACAAGCCAGGAGGAAAATTCCAGGTAGAGGGAACATATGTACAGAGGCCTGGAGCTTGACAAATGAAAGTTTAATTGACTACACGTAATTAATGCAGGGTAGCAGCGAGTATAAGAAGGCAGAATGGGGAAGATGAGACAGTAGAAAAGTAAGGCTGGATTGTAAGTGATGTGTTTATATGACAATGATTATGTCTTTTACCTATGGAAAATGGACAGTCGCTGAAGAATTTTGAACACAGGGACATGATCAGGATTTTTAAAAGATCATTTGTGGGAGCTACCTACAGGATGATTGGAGACAGCCCAACCAGGAGGCCATGACATTCCTGCCTTATTTGAATAAAGAACTAATTGTGCTCATTAGCATACTGCTCCTGACCAAATGTGTGACTGTTAAGTGACTTTAATCTAACATCTAAAACTGTAATGATTGTCAGATCCTAAGCAAATATTTACTGTGGACTCTCCGTAGTGGGGCTTCAAGGATCATGCCTTTCAGTAGATCTCTGTCCTAATGCTATTGTTTGAGTTTTTCAGTAGGCAATTGCCTATAAAATGTTGATCTTTAGAGATTTTTTAAATTTACTTTCTCTTTATTTTACTAATCACGTAAGTATTAAGAGCCCCATATCAAACATTCTCCTTTTTGGTGAGTTTTAAACACCTTTCTGGCTTCTTTGAAGTAATGTCTTAAATTATTCCCATTTATGCTATTTTCAACATTTGCTTTTCAGACCATGATTAGGTGATCAGTTTTTAAACAGAGAGTGAGAGAGCAAAGAGGTAGAGTATAGACGCTCTGAAGAAAGTAAGTAAGGCTTCAGTGTGATTTAGTCAAACATACTTGTCCAAAAGAACTTTTTTAGCCTATAATAAGGCAAAATTTAGAATACTATTTTTTTTCTGTTTAGAGAACTGGTATGCCACAAAAATGCAGAGTATGTGGTGTTATATCAGGTCTGCTGAGAGCCGAGCTTACTGTCTGGCTCCAGAAGCTTGCCGGGCATGTACAGGATTACACGTTTAAAAACAGCCAAGAAGCCAAGTTTTTAAAACATTGACCCAGATGATTGAAATTCAGTTAGGAGAACTTGTCTTTCTTGGAGGAAAAAAGATAACGCAGCATACTTTTAGACTGGAGAATGGCTTGACCCACTCCCATGGGGTGTAGATGCTCATGGCTGTTTCATTTGGAATGAAAAGTTTCTGATCCTCCATGGAAATCTCCTTGGTGGGGTCTCTGTGGCTCCCAGGAGATCGTAGCCTAGTGTATGGGAAGAGAAGCCACTCTGATGAATTATTTTTATTTTCTAGCTGTCTGTTTTCATTTTGGAGTGAAAACCAATTTTGCTGACAGTCCTTCTGTCCAGCAGCTGTTTACTGCACACCTGTTAACACGCCTCACTCTGCAGCAGTTTCTGAAGAAACGTATAAAAAACACACGTTATAAAAGACTAAGCAATGCTGTAATGGAGCAAAAAGTAGTAAGAGAATACAGGAAGAAGTCATGGCTCCCAGTTTGGGAGGCAGAAGGGGAGTAGAAAGTAGGAAGGGTTTCCAAGGAGAAGGGACAGTTGAGCTAGGCTTAATATGAAACCCCTTTGCTTGGGCAGAAATGTGAAAATAAAAACATGAAACAATTACAAGTACAGGAAGTGATTCATGTGGAATGGTTGATGGGAAATAGTGGTAGATAAGACTAAGAGCCTTGATCAACTTGCCAAGGAGTTTGGACTTTATTCTATAGGTGGTGGAAAGTGGCAACGATCAGCCTTTTTCCACTTCCTCTGATAAATGCTGAAGAGCTGCCTTGTCTCACTTGCCAGTTTTGAGGTAATTGTGTTTTGTTTAAGACCACTTTTGGAATCCTTCATTCCTTCCATGTCTGATGATTTTTGTTTGGTCTAATATAGAAAGATGGGGTGAAAATGGCACCTCTCCTTCTAGCGCCCACATTGGAAGGTGTGAGAATGGGCTCATGCTTCTCCTCCCTCACTCCCTCCCCTCTCAGCCAGACTCTCTGCTTGGTGCAGGTTATACAAATGAGACACAGCTTCTGCCTTCAGGGAGTATGCCCAGAGGGCATTCAGCTGGGGGCAAGTCAAGTGTTAGATGTGCTTAAGGAGAAGTCTTCACAGGATATATCTGAGTTTCCAAGGAAGAACAGAGGTCAATTTGGGGAGACACGGTAAGAAACACTCCCAGAGACAGGATGTTGAAATATGAGAAGAAAGGGAAACCATTCCTGGAGGAAGGTCATTTTAAGCAAAGACAAAGTATGAAGTAGCCAGTGGTGCTAGAGAAACCACAGGCATTTTGGTAACTGACTGAAGATACAGGGAGAATACTGTGAGATTTTGAAATGGGTACAACCGGCACTAGATCATAACAGGCTTGCTTTCTGTACTTGAGCAAAGAAAATTCTGTCCTCAGGATCAAGTTCAAATTTTGAAGGACAGAAGTTTTAGCTAGAAGAGTGCCATCATCAGCTTTGGTATTTGGGGAAAAAAAAAAATCTCTCAAATGGCTAATACAGAGAAGGAGGCAAAACTGGAGACAGTGATCCCAGCACCCAGATGGGGTTATCCAGTGCTGGTGCAACTCTCTGTTCTCTGTAACACTTCATTTCTGAAAGATCTGGGTCAGCAACTGGAAAATAAAGGTTTGTTACAAAGCACATTTCTGTTATCATAAATAAACTATATTTCTGACCTCTCACGTTAGCTGAGGCTGAGTAGGCTGGGGCAACTCTGGGAAGGAGCTCTCACTAGCACAGGACAGTAAATACCAAGTTCCTGGGTCTTCAATATTAAGAGTACACAGGACTGAGAAGATAAGACTGAAAACAGAATTTATACTGGTTTCTAAAACTGGATTGTTGATTTGTTTTATTGAGTTATATTTTACCTACCAGAAAATGTACCCTTTTTGGATGGTGCATTTCAGTGAGCTTTAGTATATTCACAAAATTTTACAGCCATCACCAGTATCTAACTCCAGAATATTATTATCATCCCAAACAAAAACCCACTGGCAGTCACTCTCACTTTTATTCTCCCCATCCAAACCCCTGATGACCACACTTTCTGTCTCTGTGGATTTATGTACTGAACATCTCGTGTAAGTGGAATCATATGACAAGTGAGGACTTTTGTGACTGATTTCTTTCACTTAGCATGTTTTCAATGTTCATACAGATGGTTATGTATTTCAGCATTTTAATTCCTTCATGACTAAGTAATACTCTATTATGTGGCTATTCCACATTTTGTTTATCTTCATTTGTGGAAATTTAGGTTGTCTCCACTTTTTTGGCTATTATGATAAATGTTGCTGTGAACATTTCTGTGCAAGTTTTTATAGACATATGTTTTTATGTGTCCGGGATATATTCCTAGGATTTGAAATGCTGGATCACATGGCAGTTATCTTTTTGAATAACTGCCAAACTCTTTTGCAAGTGTTTGATTCCCACTAGTACTATATGAGGGTTTAAATTTTTCCGTATCCTCACCGTGACTTATTCATCTTTTCTATTATAGGTATTTTAGTGGATGTGAAGTGCTGTCTCATGGTTTTGATTTGCATTTACCTTATGGATTGAGATGTTGAGTAATTTTCATGTGCTTTTTGGCCACTTGTTTATCTTTGGAGAAATACTGTGCAAATCTTTTTAAACCACTTTTAATTCATTTATCTTTTTAATGTAAGAGTTGTTTATAAATTCTGGATACAGGCATCTTATCAAATATGTGATAAGCATATATTTTCTCCCATTCTATGAGTTATCTTTTCACTGTTTTGAAGTCATCCTTTAAAGCACAAAAGTTTTCTTTGTATTCTTTTTTTTTTCTGTCATTTGTGCTATAAGTGTCACATGTAAGAAACCATTGCCTAACCCAAGGTTGAAAAGATTTATGCCTATGTTTCCTTCTTAGAGTTTTACAGTTTTAACTCTTATATTTAGATCTTTGATACATTTTGAGTTAATTTTTGTATCTAGTATGAGCTACATTCACCTGTATTTCTATCCTTATACTATTATCTCACAACCTTGATTGCTATAGTTTTATAGTAGGTTTTGAAATGGGGAGTTCTCCAGCTTTGTTCTGCATTTTCCTGTTTTACCTACTATAAATCCCCATTATATTTCCAAATGAACTGTATAATCATGCTGTCAATTCTACAAGAAAGCCAACTGGGATTTTGATTTGTAATTACATTAAGTATTTAGCTCACTCTGTTCCACATGCCTCCTCCAAGTCTTTTTTAGCTTCCCCTCTCCACTCAGCTCCACCCTTCACTAGGTGGAATATTCCACCCTTTACTAGGTAGGGAATATTGAACCTCCCTGTTTTAGATTATTCTGTTATAATATAACATGATTAAAGTGATTAATTTTTCAGGTGTTAAACCAACCTTGCACTTCTGGAATAAATCTAACCTTATCATGGTGTATAACTCATTTTACATGTTGCTGGATTTAGTATGCTGTGTTCATATGAGTCTCTAGTTCTCTGTCTCATTTCTTTGTCTGGTGTTGATGTGTAATTAATATTGGACTTACATATTTCAAGTTAGGAAGTGTTCCTATTACAGGGCAGAAAGAGGGGCACTTCAAAACCCAGAAACCTGCCTGCTCTAAATAGGTTCTGCCACCTGCCGCATCAAGACAAAACATATAAGACCTTTAGTGGAAAGGAACTTTAATATAATTAGTGTGCAATACAGAAAAGACAAAGAATAGTTTTCAAATAAAGCACCTGAAGTTACCCATCCCCTTGTGTGTAAAAGTCCACCCAAATGGGATTGGCCCAAAGCAAGGCCCAAAAGCCTGCCACAAATCTAAAGCACCTTTCAGTGGAGACCCATAGAAAAGTGTCTGAAACAGTCAGACAAGTCTGGGAGGGAAAAAGCAAAATCAAGATAAAAACTGCCATTGTTAACCTCCCCACGGGTCTCTCACCCAAGATCTCTTTTAGTCAGTCCAGGACCAAGAAGCCAGTGTAGTTTCTTCATATGTCTCTCTGCTGTTTGTGCTGCCTTCAGGTCACCTTCTGGCTCTCCATCCTGCTTTCCTCCTTACTTCTCCAGTCTCCTCTCCAGCTTCTCGCTCCTGCCCAGATCCACCCTCTCTTGGGTGGGGCAGGGAACCTTCAACTTACCCTTTTCCTGGGACCACGCTCTTACATTCTTCTATTTTTTTGAAGAGTCCCCTTCTATTTTTCAAAAGAGTTTAAAGGGTTGGTATTAAAACACCTTTGAAATTTGGTAGAATTCACTAATGAAGATGTGTAATTCTAGAATTTTCTTTGTGGGAATTTTTTAAATTACTAATTCAATTTCTTTCATAGTTATAGGTACCTATACTTTTCTTTTTCTCTTTTTCTTTTTTCTATGATGATTTTTTTGTATTATTTTTATTAAGTTAACAGCACTGTATATGATTTATTGTGATTTACAACCTTGTACATGACTTAGAGATATAGGCTCAAACCATACCAAAGCACCAGTAATTTTCATCATAATCCATTTGTCTACTCTCTTTTTTTCTCCCCACTCCTCAACTGTAGGGAAGCAAAAATCTGCCACCCCAAAACATGTCTTTGGCAACAGGTTTACATCATGGGAGGGACCCTGAAGGCAGGGTAGAAGTTGCTTTTGTTGTTTATTATCTGAACTTCTCTTTGTAAGAGTCTTTTCCAGAATGTCTGTTAATCCCTTACCTTTCGTCTATGGAGAACTCAGAAGTACTTTATTTTCCCCAGTAAATGCCCTTACTGAATTTTCCTCTTATTTCCCCAACTGCCCTTGACCTCACTAAACTATTTAGGATACATCTAAAGCCACACAGAACAAGTTACTCAGCCATGCAGTGTATCTCCCGTGTATGCATGAGCTGTACATGCTGTTATTATACCTCTCTTACCAGTCTCTCTGATGCTTGTTGTCTATCGTGGTGCTTCATGGTTAGTGTGATGGGCCAAGTCATTTCAACACAGCCCTTCAGTCCATGACTCAGTGTACTTGTTCAAACAGGATTTAGCACTGCTTATCCTACCAGTTGGCTATTTCTTTTACCTAGGCTGTCTCACTGTCTATACATATGCGCGCGCACACACACACACACACACACACACACACACACACATTTTTGTTTACACTAATATAGTTATATTCCTTGTTAAAATATATATTGCTACATGCCATTGATAGAGAAAGGGAGGTACTTAGGTTTGTTGTATTTATTGTCATAAACTTTTAGGTATTCTTGAAGAGAGTTGTATGCGTGGGAATTGAAATTTATTGTTGTTACAGTTTATAAAGTGCTTATCCTTAGTATTACTACAGGACATGATTTTCATAAATCGAGTGCCTTCTGTTCTGTCTAATCATCAGTAGGCGCATGTCTTAGCTTTCTGGGACCGCTGTAACAAAGAACTACAAACTGAGTGACTTAAAACGACAGAAATTTATTCCCTCACAATTCTGGAGGCTAGTAGTCTGAAATAAAGGTGTTGGGAAGGCCATCTCCATCTGTGACCATAATTAGAATCTGTCCCCACCTCTTCCAATCATCTGGTGGTAGCCGTAAATCCTGAGCATTCCTTGGCTTTTAGCTGCACTGCTCTGCTCTGCCTCTGTCATCATATGATATCTCTGTGTGTGTCTGTCTTCATATGACATTTTCTTCTTCTTATAAGGACACTGGTCATATTGGATCACCTTACCTTAACTTGATTGCCTCTGCTACAACTATTTCCAAATAATGTCACATTCACAGGTGTCAGGGATTAGGACTTTTACATATATTGAGAGAGGGGACATAATTCAACCCATAACAGAGCATTATCCTCTGAGATCTTGAGTGGAAGACTCACTTTAGTAACACTAAAGATTTTAATAGCTTTTATAAAAGTTTCATGGTATATTTCTCTCTTTTAAAAAGTAATGCTCCTCCACAGTATATAATAAGCCCTGAAAATGCCATTGATCACTCACACAATTAGGTGTTTTCTTCTAAGCATAAATTTCGGAAAGAAAGCAGAGATGTTTGGATAACTAGGGCTTATAAGAGATGTTTAAAATCACAGTTTTTATGCCCCCCCCCAAAATTAAAGAGAATCACAAAAATTTGTGAATAATTTTCGAATAACAGTTGACTGTTCAAATATACTCTTCCCCTTATCACAATCAGAGGAATCTTATATATACACCAATTTAAGTAGTGCTAGAATCCATCTCTGTAGTGAAATTAAATAATATTGTTAATTAAATTGTATTTGTATGTATTGAATTGAAAATGTCAAGTGCTATATACAATACAACATAACTCTGGATCCAAGTTAAAAGGCAGAATAGTACCAGCCTAGTTCTGTTTTTTTTTGGCATACAAGCTGGGGTGCAGGCCAGAGGTGTGGGACAGTGAGAGGGTTCAAGAGAGACAGAGTAGGGAGCAGAACAGGCAGATCAATCGAAATACACTGCTGAGGGGAGTAATGGGCGAGTCAGGAGAGGTCTGCCACGCCATGTGGGATTCTCCCCAGCCAGACATCACACTCGCGCCACAGCTGCCGACAGTGCCACAGCGCTGTGCTTAACCCGTTGCGCCACCAGGGAGGCCCTAGTTCCAGTTGTTTTTAATAATGCTCCAAGTATTTCCTTTATCCACAAATGCTGTCATCTCTACTTGGTCTCAATACAATTATTTGAGTGTCTGTCATTCCTTAGTATTCCTGTGTGGTGAATACAGCACTTTGGGGAGCAGGAGAATCTGTGTTCCCTTTTATAAAACATAGCCCATTGCCCTGTTCATCTACCACAGAAATGCTGAGGCAGTGTTGACATTGTCACTCCCCCCATGTCATGGACCTTTAATGTTGTACTCTTCTTTGGTTGTTTCAGTTTCCTATTTTGAATTAAGGCATTGACTTATTATATTTTCATGGCCACCTCAGAAGTTTCAACTGTGTAACAAGAGTGAAAACTATACTTAATTATTCTTTTTCTTTCTTATCAAATAATACAGGGCAATCTAGAGCAGCCATGATACCTCCCAAGCATCCACGGCAGCCGAAGGGAGCTTTGGATGATGCCTTTGGTGGAAAAACAGACCAAGAAATACCTAATGCTTCCCAACCCACACCACCCCCACTGCCAAAGAAAATGATCATAAGAGCCAACACAGAGCCAATCTCCAAAGACCTCCAAAAATCTCTGGAAACTAGTCTTTGTGTCATGGCTAACCCCACCTATGATATCGACCCCAACTGGGATGCCAGCAGTGCCGGCTCTTCCATCAGTTATGAACTCAAGGGATTGGACATTGAGTCTTGTGACTCATTGGAGAGACCTTTGCACAAGGAGAGACTTGTACCCTCAACAGCAAACAGTTTCTCCAGCTTAACCACTGTCAGTATTAAGGATAGATTTTCCAACAGCATGGAGTCCCTGTCCAGCCGGCGTGGGCCCTCTTACAGACAGGGCCGAAGCATCCAGAAGCCACAGAGACAAGCACTTTATCGAGGACTTGAGAATCGGGAAGAAGTGGTGGGTAAAATCCGATGTCTTCATACAGATGCCTTGAAGAAACTGGCAATTAAATGTGAAGACCTCTTCATGGCTGGGCAGAAAGACCAGCTCCGTTTTGGAGTGGACAGCTGGTCAGACTTCAGGCTAACCAGTGACAGGCCATGTTGTGAGGCGGGTGATGCAGTTTACTACACAGCTTCGTATGCAAAAGATCCACTTAATAGCTATGCAGTCAAGGTAAGAAGAGAAAACACTGATATTATCCTTAACTAACACACTATTATCGGCATGGGTCCAGTCTTCATTCCTCCATTCAGCAAAAGGTGATTGAACTTACACTAGATATTGTAAGGAACAGGAGCTGGCTTATTACTTAGAGACGGTAACAGACATAAAGGACAAACTTACAACACAGTATACTGAGTGCTAAAATAAGAGGTAAACAATTCTAGAGGAGCTTGGAAGTACCTTAACCCAGGTTCTAGAGATCAGAGAAGTCTTCTTGGAGTAGGTAATCCTTGAGCTGTGATTGTTTGCAAAGACAGCCTGTTTGAATTAAGTCCATTGTATGCTTTCCACTCCATGTTTCTGTCTTTATTCTCTAGCAAATAAGAGAGCCTTGTCTACCTCTGCTCTTTAATACTCACGTTTTTATAGAGGAATATAATATTTGAGGACGTGCCAGGGACTATGTTGGTGTCATGTATTTTAATCTTTGCATCATCTTGATGAGGTTAAGATCTTTTTATCCATCTGACAGGTGAGAAAAATGAAGCTCAAAAGGGTGAGCTAACTTGTTCAGGGTCACTCAGCTAGCACATAGTAGAGTTGGGGTTTAAATGTAGATCTCTAACTCCATAACCAATCCTTTGTCCATTATGTCACATAGTACTTTCTTGCATGTGTAGCATCCGTTCCTGACAACCCACTTCTTCAAGAGGGCTAAAGCTCTTGACACAAAGAATTCTTGTCTAATTACATTCACTGTAACAGTAAGCCTTAAGCATCATCAATATAATAAAGTGTATATAACAGGACTATAGGGAGGCCGGGTGGGAGAGAGACACTCAGCGGTGGGGGGGGTGGGGAGGGGAGGATAAGGGCACAAAATGGAAGAGAGGAGAATACAGGGGACCATGGAGATGGATCACGGGTGAATTGGTGGTGGGCTGCCCAAGGGGAATACAAAATGTAAAAGACATAAATAACAATTAAAAAATTAAATTAAATTTATATATATATATATATATATATATATGTATGTATGTATATATAAAAAATAAAGTGTACTTTGAAGTCCGAAAGATTTGGGTTCAAATCCTGGCTCTGCTTCATAGTAGCTTCGTCACAAGTTGCTACTCTGAGTCTTAATTTCCTCAGCTTTAAAAGGTGGTAATGATGGTCCCCATCTTATAGGACTGGTTGAAAGAGAACAAAATGCCCCTAATAACTATTCATTTCTTTCACTATCCCCTAGGCTTCTTCCCTAGATTATTTTAGGAGTAACAGTCTTTGAGCCTCAATTTCCTTTTCTTTCAAATGTTTACCATGATAATCCATCTACTTCATGGTGTGGAGGTGAGGATCAAGTAAAATAATTACTGTGAAGGATTTTTTTTAATCCTAAAACACTATGTAAACTTAGGGTAATGTTCTCTGGTCCTGTAACCTCCTTTTCACTGATTCTATTCACTGGTTTAAAGCTAATTAACATATCTAAGTGGCTTTTACATGTTAATTTGGCTTAGAAAGAACAGATGGTGTTTTAGTAAATTAAATGGATAAGGTAAATGATTGGCCTTACCTGTCAGTCAAGACAGAATGTATATTTGAACCAGAACTTTAACTCAGCTGCTCTCTGCAGTTTAAGTATCACCACTATTTGACTGCCTGGTGGCCCTGGCAGACCCTGTGCCCCAACCCACTCTTTCTAAATTACACTGAGGGCTAAGGTGCTGAAAGAGGATCTGTATTCAAGTTGACAGAATTTTGTTGCTTCTGAAAGGTGTTTGGAGATTCTGTAGAGCACTCAGAAACTGTTATATCAATTGGGGTTACTCAGCCTCATCTATGTTGAAACTTTATTGCTACAAGTTTGCCAATGCAGGATGAGTACCTATTTCAGAAAGGGGTGTTGAACTATCTGTTCTTTCAAAACAATTGAGGAGAAGGGCTTGCCTAACTTTATGTATTATAGTGGAACAATCTTGTCTCTTTCCCAAATCAATGATTCAGTATTGATTTCTTTGGCTGTAATGATGCAGAAGCAATCTCCAAAGAACAGGTGGCAAGTGGTAATATACTGGGAGTTGTTGGCAGGTTTGGGAAAGAATGTTTTACACTAAATGGTGAATGTAAGTGTCTTTTTGGCTTGGACGTTTCTAGAAGTACTCAATTGCTTATACAACCTTAGAGGAATAAACAGCTAGGATACTGTGAAACCTACCTTTGCAGAGATAAGCAAAACAGACCAGCAGTTTGCTCACACAAGCAACTTTTTACTATTTGTTTTAAAATACCCATTGCCATACTACTGAGATTTAGAATAGGTATAACTGTCTCTTGAAGAAATGAAAAGATCTTTAAATTTTATCAAAGAAAATCAGTGCTAGAATTAAGCAGTTTGAAAATCAAAGGATACTCCCCTCTAAATACCAAATAGCCAGATAGGGTAGAATACTAAGATCTTTACCTTTAGTGCTGTCTTATTCAGCTGCCATAACAAAACACCATGGGCAGGATAACTAAAACAACAGAAATTATTAGCTGGAAAACAGAGTTTTCACTTTCTAGTGAGGGCTCTCTTTCTGGCTTGCAAGCAGCTGCCTTCTCCCTGCCTTCTCCTCACATGGTTCAAGGGAGTGGAAGGCTCTCTAATGTCTCTTTGTAAGAGGGTGGTCCTCAGGAAAGGGGAGTGTCCCAGGACCCCACCTCAAGCCAGAGAGATCCAAGACACCTAGGACTACAAATCCCAGAATGCCATCATCAACGAAGAAAGGATGCTGAGGACTGAGGGAGTGAGGGACTGAGGAATTAAGGAGTGGTTTGGGGACTTAAAAACCAGACCTGTGAGCTTGGAGGGGGGCAATGTTCGTGTGGTGGATGGCCAGAGTTTTTTTGAAGTGGGTGATAAAGATTCCAGCTCAGCGGAACTGGTAGGATATATTCACCAATTTTATTCTTTATATTTTTCTTTCCCTTTTTGTAAATAAACCCTTTTATTAATTTTATTGTGAGCATGTCTGCAGTTGAGTCTTTTAAGTCCCTTTTAAGTGCACGGGTGAGAACCCAGACAGGCACCCCATTTATACCAGGGCTTCTCTGTAACATCTTTTTATAGAACATTAATCCATGCCAGAACCCTATCCTTATGTTCTCATTTAATTTCTTTGTACCCTCTCTCCAATTATGGTCACATTGGGAGTTTAGCCCTTCAATTGAATTTTGTATGTTCACCATTCAGTCCATAACAGTCTGCCCTTGGTTCCTCAAAATTCATGTCCTTACATATGCAGAATACTTCCAGTTTACCCTAATAGCCTTAAAGGTCTTAATTCAGTCCAAAGTCAACTATAAAATCTAAAGTCTTATTTAAAAATCATCTAAATCTTATATGGGTAAAATTCAAGTCTCATTCTTCTAGAGGCAAACTTCTCCAACTGTGGGCCTGAAAAGTTATGTGCTTCCAAAATAGAGCAGTAGAGAGGGATAGAATAGGCAACCCCATTCTAAAAGGGAGAAATTGAAATACTGGAAAGCTTGGTAGAGCCCAAGCAAGTTTCCTAGGGCTCAAGAAAATCCACTTTGATTCAGTACTCTTAACTCCAGGCCCACTGGGGTGGTAGAGTCACCCCCATGACTCTGCCAGGCACCCTGCTACTGTGGCTCTTCGCAAGGGCCCTGCCCACACAGCCCTATGTGATGGCCCCATCCACGTGGCTCTCTACCAAGTTGGCCTACCCTTAAGGCATTGGGCAGAGTCAGCTGGCCCTCCAAGTCTAAAGAGAGGCCCTACCTTTTGAACTGAAGGAAGAAACAGCTTTGCGCCCTGGACCTGTGATGGGAGTAGCACCCCTGATGATCTCTGAAGGTCCCTTAGGGTCATTCTTCACTTTCCTTTAAGAATGGTACACTTTCGCAGCTCAGTAACTCTGTGGTCCTATCCTGTAAAATCCCAAAAATACGACAAGCCTTTTATTCTCCTGCTTTCTCTGTCTCTTTAGCTCAGACTGGCAGTGTCTTTGCTGATATAATCATTGTTCCTGTCTTCTGCTGGGATAACTGATTAAGCCCAAGAGTCACACCCCTGATAACTTTATCAAATGATAAAAGAAGCTTTCTCATTTTTTGCAGTACAGAGAGTATAGATGAGAATTTTCTAAATCTTCATGTCTGGTACCTTCTTGCTTAACAGTTTCTGCTTTAATTCATCTCTCTCCTTTGACATTTTACTGTAAGCAAGTGGGAGAAACAAGATGCTCTTTCAGCACTTTGCTTAGAAATCACCTCAGTCAAATAACCAATTTCAAATCTCTGAAGTTCTACCTTTTGCAGAATGGTGGAACACAGGTTGTCTTTTTATAAGGAAGATGTTCTTTTCTCCAACTTCTAATAATATGTTTCTCATTGCTGAGACTTCACCAGAATCACAGTTAGTGTTCATAATTCCAGCAGCAGTCTATTCATAGTTATCAAGTTTTTTCTATCTTGCACCTCAAAACTCTTTCAACTTGTACCCAACTCCAGAGCTACTTCTAAATTCCAGAGTATTGGTTACAGTAGTATCCTAATTCCTGTACCAAAATCTTAGTCTGCTCAGCCTTCCATAACAAGATACCGTATTCTGACAGCACAGTTCTGGAGCCTGGAAACGAAGACCCTTCCTTGCCTTGAGACATCCATCCTCTCACCATGTCCTCATGTGGGAGGCTTGAGGAGGCCAGGCATGTGTATAAAATTAGGGGTTAGGAATTTCAACATCAGTTTGCAGAAGACACAATTCAATCCATAACTTTATTCTTTTTTATTGTGATTTTTATTTTTATTTATCTTAAGCTAAAAGGCATCAGAATACAGAATAAAAAGAAAGTAGACTGAATCAGTTGCCATGGATTCAAATTTCAAATCTATCCCTATGTATTCTTAAGCAAGTCATGTTTTCATATAACATGGTTTTCACATACTAACTACCCTATCTACCTCATAAGATTGCTGTAATGAATAAGTGTTTATATAGTAAAACTGCTTTTATAAATTATAAAGTACATATAAAATATAATAAATGATGTGTTATTATTAATAATAATAATAAAAGTAGTGCTCAATGTTCTTTGGATCATTCACTACTATTCTTTAATATTAGGGACTAACCCGAACATATTTAGATAGGTTCTGCAGTTAAATATTTTCTTTCTTATATTGAAATACATAAATATCTTCCTTAAAATTATGAGAGAAAGCTACTAAAAAAGCTAACATCCTCAAGAATTTAAGCACTGCCAAGAATTAGAAACAACAAAAGTGCCTGATATTAAGGAAGTAATTTAATAAGTAAAAGTCCAATGGAATGTTTGAAGTCTTTAAAATTGTAATTATGTAGACTATATAATGTCATAAAAAATAATTTTTTGTGAAATGCTTCATGAAAACAGCAGCATATCAAGTAGTATGATCTTAACTTTTCAGAATTGGTCTACATAATGAGAATGTACAAGTAATTCTGATATTGGAGTGATGATAATTATAGGTAACTTTGATTTTATTTTTTTTTTAATGATGTCTTTTCAATGACAAAAGTAAGAAATTATACATTTGGGGTCATTTGATACTAAGCATCTTGAAGGCAGGTCAGGTATCCTCAGTTTTTCATGTCTGTAGTCCCATCCTCTAGCACAAATTATAAATAGCTCCTGTTTTATGCTACCTGGGTTTGCATATACTAATTAGTCTGTTTTGACTGCTCTTCTGGCAAGAGCATTGCCATCTGCGTGTAACCTATTTCAGAATCACCTGCAGGATTTTCATTAAAAATGTCATCTCCAAGACTCCACCCACAACATGACAAATGGTCTTGATAAACTGTTCCCCTAAGTACAACTAGGAAAAACTAAATTTTGCTCATAGAAAATTTTACCAATTCATTGCTGATGGTTGGGGGCTGACCCATGGATATTTTGCTCTGAGGTTGGCAATTTGCTATGGGGGCAGAACAGGAAGAGCAAATAGAGTTGCAACCAAGGCAGTGGCTATTCCAGTCAGTGAGCAGGCACAGGGACTGGGTATAGGGGCTCGGCAGGAGGTCGGAGAAATACAGACCTACAATGTTTCCAGTGCAGGAAGCATTGGTTCAGTCATGGAGAATCTGGCTATTGGTAGCGTGGGTGGTAGAGCCTTCTCCCTCTTCCCTACTGGGAGATTAGAGAGAGAGCTCTGCTGCCCTCTACAACAGAGAGGAGTCTTAGAATTTGGGCTTCATGAAGAAGTGAACAGTGCTTGCCCTGGAGGAAGTGGGGAAGAAGTAATATAAAACACTACCTGGAACAGACCTCTCTTCCCAGACGGAGACTGAATCTTTAACTACTTTGCCATCCCTACCTCACCTGTCACCAAATTAAAGAAGATAAACAAAACTTAAAGACAGTGCCCAGTGCCCCAACTAGAAAAAGACAGATAAGACAACACAAATGTCTAGGAAACCAGGAGCCTGGGACACAAGATGAAAAAGCTGAAAAAGACAAATAGAAGCCAGAGGCCTATATAAAAGATACAGAATTCAAGAACCTAATAGGTGAAAATTTTAGAATAACAATCATAAAGAAATTCAGTGAGGTCTTAAAAGTACAATCAAACATAGACTGGTGTAGCATCTTAGAAAAGAGATCCAGGAAAAGAAAGAGTTCTATGCTAAATAGATTGAAGATACTTTAAACACACACGCACGCGCGCACACACACACCCACACACACACACACACACACACACACAAAGATGTTGAATGAAATGAGAACAAATATGGAAAGCCTATTAAGTAGATTTAAGGTGACAGAAGAATTTCAGAAAATGAAGATCCAAATATAGAAAAGATTTAAGAAAAATGAATGAACTATGAAAAATGTCTGCCTCCATTAGAAGAGGAAACATGAGAATCAAGAAGATGGAGACAGAAGGGAACAGAGACCCAATTCAAAGAAATAATAGCTGAGAACTTCCCAAATCTAAGGAAAGAATTAAACATGGATATCCAGGAAGCTGAAGGAAAAATCACATTTCTAAACAAAGTAACCTTCAACCAGACACATCTTTGTTAAATTATCAAAAGTCAAAGATAAAAAATACTAAAGGCTGCAAGGTAATAAAAGAATGTGATATACAAAGGCACCTTAATAAAATTTCATCAGATTTCTCAGCAGATACTCTCAGGGCTAGTAGCAAATGCAGTGATATATTTACAATCCTAAAAGAAAAAAAGAGTGCCAAGAATACTCCATCCCGCAAAATCATCATTCAAATATAAAGGAGAAATAAAGGTTTCCCAGACAAACAAAAGCTAAGGATTCAGTGTCATCAGATCTGCCATATTAGTAATGTTAAAAGGAGTTCTTTTATGTGAAAAAGAAATCAAAAGAACACAAAACCTTGATCGAGGTGATATAATTACAGAATCAGAAATATAAATAACATGAGACAGCAAAACTATAAGGAAGAAAAAGACAATCTGTACAGTCAAATGACAGTGGTACCAGCCTAGCAAAGACTATTTTACATATTTGAAGTTTGATACACTCTTGTTAACCACAAAACAAACACTTTAGAAGAAGAAATGAAGAAACTGAGAGAACCACCAGGGAAAGTTATCCAAATTTTTAAAAAGTAGATAGAAACACATGGAAAAAGAAACAACAGAAAGATGAAAGATAGAATGGCAACAAGTCTCATATATCAACAATCATACAAACATGAATGGTCTCCACTCAGCTATTAAAAGACACAGAAAGACAAGTTGAATAAAAAAGCATAACCCTGGCCTCCCTGGTAGCGCAACATGTTAAGTCTCAGCCTGTGAAGCTATCCGCAGCCACTGCAGCACGAGTTCGAATGAATCCCAGCCAGGGAGATTCCCACATGGCATAGCAGACCTCTCCTGTTTCACCCGCTGCTCCCCTCAGCAGTGTACTTCAGTCGATCCACCTGTTCTGCTCCCCACTCTGTCTCTGGTGAATCCTTTCACCACCCCACACCTCTGGCCAACACTCCAGTTCTGTGTACATAAAAAATAAATCTTAATTTAAAAGGCATAACCCATCTATATTATGAATACACAAATCTTACATCACCTTTAAAGACCAACATAGACTTAAAGGTTGGAGCAAAGTATTTCAAGCTAATAACACATAAAGAAAATGAAGAACTTCTGTTCTCATGTCTGATAAACTTTCAACCAGAGGTAATTAGTGACAACAGTGGGAACTAGATAATGAGTAAAAAAACAATTCATCCAGAAACTATAACTACACTGGTCAACAGTGAGATCATAACTGACTTTAAAAGGCCCTAATCAGGAGTATCTTGGTGTGCTGAACATGAATATAACATGAATATATTTTATATGAAATAAAAAATATTTTATTAGCTCTCATTTTGAAGTTATTTCATATAATTGATTTTATATGTATCACCATTTAAATTGATCCAGTAGGACTGCAACAACATCCTAAATCAGCCTAGAATGATGTAATACTGCATCGCATTGCATAATACCATCATGCACACATCATCCAGAGTTGACTGCATCATTTTCTGATGCAATGCAATACTACTGCCAGGCGGCTGCTAAAGTAAGATGACGTCAGCAGTGCAGTATACAAAGCCCTGTCAGAAAGGTTGAGCATTGAAAGTATTTCAGACTTTGTGCGAGACAGTTTAAGCTATTGTTCCATAGAACTGTTGTTATTTTATCCATTTAGGCACAATACAGAACAGTCATGCCTCGAAAGTACGTTAATAGCGTGGACAATTTCTGCTCTATTTGTGGAGAAGTGACATTTGTCAATCAGAAGAAAAGTATCACTTCTCAAGTGAAGAAGGCTTATCATCTTTACTTTGGATGCCAGGTTGGTGACCAAGACAAGCCTCCTTGGGCCCCGCATATATGCTGTGCTACATGTACAACCACAGCTTTCACAGTGGTGAAATGGCAAAAGACAATCAATGCCATTTGCAGTCCCCATGGTGTGGAGAGAGCCAAGCAACCACAGGAAAGACTGTTACTTCTGCTTGGTTCCTCCTCTTTCCAGTAGAATATCGAAGCAAAAGAAGTCGAGAATAGTCTACCCAAACATTCTGTCTGCATTGAGATGACTGGTTCAACAAATTGCTGCTGGGTGTTGCGAAACAGCATGGAATGCTTTTCACTTAGTGTCTACAAACTTGCTTGGGAATGTTAGGGCAGAAAACTACAAGGAACTAGTAGAAAACAGACTGATGCAATATCAGAAACTTGGCTGCAATATGTCTCTAAAGATCCACTTCCTTCATTCCCATCTGGATTTCTTCCCTGAAAACTGGTATGGTTAGTCATGAACATGGCAAACATTTCCATCAAGATATCGCATCAATGGAACCAAGATACCAGGGAAAATGGTCCACTACAATGCTGGCTGACTACTGCTGGACACTCCCCAGAGATGCTCTTGAACAGCTGTATAAGAGACAAGCGAAGAAATCTAAGAAATAGTCTATGAGTTGATTTTTCACAGGTATTAACCGTAGGCCTATTACTATTGGCATGCATTTCGCGATGTAACCATCCATTTATTGCAGATTACAAAAATCTAGAGCCACAGTTAGAATTTGACTGTCATATTCGTGTTGAGCACATACAAATTGATAGGAAATAACTAATTTTATTTCAGTAACATGACTTTTGTAAAAATTTGTTGACCAGTGATTGGCGTGCATTTCATGATGTAAACATTGATTTATTGCAGATTACAAAAAAAACTAGAGCCAAAATTAGAATTTGTCATATTCGTGTTGAGCACATGCAAATTAATAAGAAATGACTAATTTTATTTCAGTGATAATGACTTTTGTAAAAATTTGTTGACAAGTGCTATCAACAGTATTTATGCCCCTAACACAGGTTCACCCAAATATATAAAACAACTATTAACTGACCTAAAGGAACATGTTGACAGCAATACAGTAATAATAGGGGATTTCAACACACACCACTTACATCAGTGGGTAGAGCATTAAAATAGGAAGTAAACAAGAAAATAATGGCCATAAATGCAGTAATGGGTCATGTGGACATAATACACATTTACGGAGTCTTTCATCTGAAAAAAAATGAATACACATATTTCTCAAGTGTGCCTAAAACATTCTCAAAGAAAGATCATGTTCTAGGACACAAAATGCATCTCAAAAAATGTGAAAATTGAAATTATATCAACCATCTCTTCTGGTCATAATTATATGAAGCTAGAAATTAGCCGTTAAAAAAAAAAGTGGGGGGAAAAACAAATGTGTGGACTAAGCAGAGTGATTTTGAATAATGCCTAGGCCATTGAATAAATGAAAGGAGAAATTTAAAAATATCTGGAAATTGAAAAAGTAATCAAAAGTCTCCCTAAGAACAAAAGCCCAGCACCAGATAGCTTCACTGGTGAATTCTACCAAACCTTCAAAGGAGAGCTTGTGCCTATCCTTCTCAAGCACTTCAAAAATTTTGAGAGGGGAGAAAGCACCCAAACACATTTTACTAGGCAAACATTGCCTTGATCCCAGAACCAAAAATGCACAGGACTGAAAAAGAAAACTATAGACCAGAATCTCTGATGAAATCCTCTACAAAATTTTGGGAAATATATTTCTCTAACAACATATTAAGGGAATCATCCATTGTGACCAAGTAGGATTCATTCCAAACACATAAGGTTTGTTCACCATATGCAAATCAATGTCAGTCACCACATGATTAAAAAGATTAAAAATTACATGATCACTTCAGACTGAAAAAGCATTTGACAAGATTCAATACTCACTGATGATAAAATGTTCAATAAAATGGGAATAAACAAAATTTACCTCAACACAGTAAGTCATATATGACAAAGCCATCAGCCAATATCCTACTCAATGGGGAAAAACTGAAAGCAGGGCCTCCCTGGTGACTCAGTGGGTTAAGTCAGTCACAGCACTATGAAGCTATCCATTGCCGCTGCAGCAGGAGTTCGATACCGGCCAGGGAGCTTCCCATATGGCAGAGCAGACCTCTCCTGTATCTCCCTCTGTTCCCCTCAGCAGTGTATTTCAGTCGATCTGCCTGTTTTGCTCCCCATTCTGTCTCTGGTGAATCCTCTCACTTCCCACACGCACACCTCTGGCCTACACCCCAGCTTGTATGCATAAATAAATAAATCTTTAAAAAAAAGAAAAATTGAAAACATTTCCCATAAAATCAACAACAAGACAAGAATGTCCAATTTCACCACGGCTGTTCAACATATCATTGAAAGACCTAGCCAGAACAATTAGGCAAGAAAAGATATAAAAGGAACACAAACTGGAAAAGAAGTGAAACTATCACTGTTTGCAGATAACATGATAATATATGTAGAAAATCCAAACAACTCTACACACAAAAAAAAAAAAACTACGGAAATAATAAGTGAATAAAGTGACAGGATACAAAATCAATACATAAAAATCTGTTGTAATTCTCTGTGCAAACAATGTTAGAAGAACGAAATTAAGAAAACAGTCCCATCAAAAAGGATGAAATACCTGAGAGTAAACTTAATAAAAAGGTGAAGAACCTATACATTGAAAATTATATGTCAAAGGAAATTAAAGAAGATACAAAGAAATGGAAGGATCCCATGTTCATGGATTGGAAGATTAAGCATTTTTAATATGACCATATTACCTAAAACTACTTAAATATTCAATGCTATACCTATCAAAGCCCCAATGATGTTTTTAAGGAAATAGAAAAAACAGTTCTAAAATTTTGTTGAATCCCAAATAACCGAAATAATCTTGGGAGAAAAGAAGAAAAATGGAGGACTTACACAGTGATAGTAATCAAAACAGTATGGTATTGAAACAAAGGCAGAAACACAGACTAAATTTATGGACTAGAATAGAGTTCAGAAATAAAGCCATACAAATATGGACAGTTACTCTTTGAAAAAGGAGCCATGATTGTACAATAGATAAAAGGACAGCCTTATAAACAAATGGTATTGTGAACCTTGGACAACCACATGTAAAAAATGAAACTAGATCACTATTTAACTGCATACACAAAAATTAATTTCAGATGGATTAAAGACATATATAAGACCTCAAACTACAAAATACATAAAAAGAAAACATAGGAGGTACACTTCTATACATCAACCACAGAGATGTATTTGGGGATGCCACTGCAGTGCTAAAGGAAATAAAATCAAGAATAAATAAATGGGGCTACATCAAATTAAAAAGTGTTTGTGGGCCTCCCCGGTGGCACAGTGGTTGAGCGCTGCGCTGTGGAGCTGGCGGCAGCGGCGACGCGAGTTCGACGCCCAGCCGGGGAGAATCCCACATGGTGCAGCAGACCTCTCCTGCCTCACCCGCTGCTCCCCTCAGCAGTGTACCTCTGATCTGCCAGTTCTGCTCCCCACTCTGTCTCTGGTGAACCCTCTCGCCGCCTCACGCCTCTGGCCTGTACCCCAGCTTGTATGTATAAATAAAATTTTTAAAAATCTTTAAAAAAAAAAAAGTGTTTGTATTGTGAAAGAAACTACCACAAATACAAAAAGGCAACCTGTAGACTTGGAGAAGATATTTGTATATCACACGTCTAACAACGGTTTAATTTCCAAAGTATATAAAGAACTCAAGTAACTCAACAGTAACAAAATAGACACTTCTTTAAAGGAGAAATTCAGATGGTCTGCAGGAATATCAAAATACATCAAGCATCATTCATTTATAAGGAAAATGCAAATCAAACCACAATGAGCTATAACCTCATTCCTTGTGATTGACTGTATCAAAAAGAATGGAAACAGCAAATGTCGGTGAGGCTTCAAAGAAAGAGGAACCCACATCCACTGTAGGTGGAACTTACTGGTGCAGCCTCCATGGAAAACAGTATGGAGATTCCTTAAAAAAAAAAAAAAAAAAGGAAATATCATATGATCCAGCAATATCACTTACAGGTATTTAGCCAAAGAATGTGAAAAGATGTACACACTCGTTTGTTCATAGCAGCAATATCCACAATAGCCAAGTCATGGGACCAACCTAAGTAGCTATCAACTGAAGACTGGATAAAGAAATTGTGGAATACCATTCAGCTATCAAAAATGATAAAATAGTGCCTTTTGAGACAAAATGGATAGAACTTGAGATAATACACTAAATTAAATAAATCAGAAAGTGAAAGACAGATAGTGAATATTTTCACTCATTTTCAGAATATAAATACCAAAGAAAACAAACTGACCAAACACAATAAAAATAATTTGTAGGCCTATGAAAAATATATGGATTAAGGGGAGGGAAGTGGTTTAGTGGAGGGTAGATGATAAGGTTGTGGCACTGGAGAGTTGATGGAGGGTGAGTGAGGTGTGTGCACATATGAAGGTAGAAGTTCTACCCCTCAATAATATATTTCACAATATATAGTTATGTAAATGATTAGCAAATTGTAATTTGAGAGGAAAAAATTTTTAATTAAAAAAAGTAATTTCCTCAACTCCATCCCATACCTACAATTCAGTCTCTGGAAGGGCGCCTGGGAGGAAGCCCAACGCCCAGGTGGTTCCTATACACAAAACGCCAGAGTAGTTAAGAGTTTTAACTTTTAAGTCAAATAAACCTGGCTTTAAATTTGTGCTTTGGCAACTTATTAGTTTATTAGTGTTACGTTGGCCCAATTACTTGCCTTTTTAAAGTCCAGTGTCTGTCTGTAAAATGGAGAAAATTTTTTTATTCCTCTCAAAGCAATTGTGAAAAATCCCAAGAGTTAATTTATACAGTGCTCAGAGCATCATTTGGCACAAGGAAACATTCAATAAATTTATTCCTCTACTTTCTTCTTGTGAGTATCTGGAAAGCTGCTTTTTTTCCTTAAAGAATCCAACTCTGATTTTCTTTTTCGATCATCTGAGAACACGTTGAAAGCTCCTCTCTGCAATCTCAGGGTGGAGGGCTGCTCCTCCTAGTGGATCTTTCTAGCACTGCACTGTCATGCTACAGTTGTATAGTTATAAGCACCACTATACAGGTTAAGCAACATGCTTCCCCAGTGTTACAATTGATCTTTCCATGGCAGAGACCATAGTTTACCAATGCTTATATCCTTAGCATATAATGTAGTGTCATGTATACTACAGTGGACAGTCAATAAATATTTCTTGAATTTTAGCAAACAACTGAATTAAATATTGTGATATCTATGTGTGTTTATAGAAAATATATGAATAAGGCAAAGTTCTTGCCCTCAGGGAGTTTATATTTCAGTGGGAAAGACACTGGCCTAAATAACTCTTAAGAAGACACTGTAATGAGGTTCAGAAGGGATATGGTGACGTAAAGATGAAGACTGCTGAATGAAAGGACCCATCACTAACACTTGTCTTAGAACCAGTAGAGAAAGGGTCTCTTGTGTCTATTCTTTGTGGTGAGTACAGTGCATGGAGAGAAAATTGGAAAACCAAGCTATGGAGAAATTTGGAACTAAGTTTAGAGACGTAAATGGTAAGCTTAAGGAGGTTAGACTTTATTTAGTGTTTTGTGGAAACTATTGAGGATTTTTAAACAGGGGTAATCTAAGATTATTCATTTTGGAAGAAAGCTATGCTGAAAAACTTCAGAAGACTGGAAGCAGGGAAACCCATCGTTACACCATTGCGCTGGTCCAGGGCAGTAATCATGAGACCCTGGAAGAGGCAGTGGGGAAAAGACAGGTGGTAAAAGAGGAGTCGCAGATCATGTCTGGTGAGTGACTGCATGTGGCATGAGGGCATAGATGCCAAAATTTCAAAACAGAACAACCCTGGGAGGATGGTGATGCCGTTAACTGAAATATGAATCAGGAAAGCTTTCTGCAGAACATGCCCACCTAGCAGCCAAGTCAAGACCTGGTAGCCAGATAAAAATACGGCATTTGTACTCAAAAGAAAGGTCAAGGCTAGAGATATGGGCTTGCCCAGTCCTCTCAGGAACTTGATTTAGTTCAAACTGAGGGAATGTTTGCAACTGTAGTGGTGGAGTCTGCCCACTGGGGAAAGACCCCCCATATCTAAGTGATGTGTTTGCATTTAGAAAAGTAGAGGCATTTAGAGCAGAGGCATTTAGAAAAGTAGCAGCAAAGGGCAGGGCTCCACAGATCAGAGAGTCCAAGGTCACAAGAAGCTTGAGTACAATGAGGAGAGGGCAGGAGTTCAAACTTAGTAAATATGAAAGAAAATCAAGAAAATGCAATTTTAGTCATAGCAGGAGTGGAGATGCCATACAGTGAGTTAGGGGGAGAATGGACCAGGAGGCCAGGGAGGCTGTGAACACAGCCTGCGTTTTATATGCCATGGTGAAGGAAATTGATGCTCAGGAAATATTTAACCTTCAAGTCCTATTTCTGTCTCATTTGTGTCTCCTTTTAAACCCTCATCACCACTTGAAGAGCTATCACCCAGCAGGCCAGACCATTCGTCTTTGTGGGCTGCATAATGACTGGTCTTAACTTCCCTGCTCTCCAAATAAAACTTAAGCATGATCTTAACTTCCCTGCTCTAAATAAAATCTACCTTGCTTCCCCCTCCTTCCGAAGAATTTGGGTGGCCAGTGACCAAACACATAATTTTCAAAGTGTGCTCCAGTCAACAGTAGAGTGGGGGCCTTCACCACCCCTCCACACGGGAGAAAGCCAATGGGGTCCCCACAGCAGGCTGTCTCCTGACTCCTTGGGATGTTTCCTCTCACATCCTATGTGAGGTGGCTGACTGGCCCTGCAGTGCCTCAGTGTTGTACCAAAATGGACAAACGACAGCCTTTTGTCTTCAAGCAGCATGGACAGTTAGTAAAAATAGGGCTTATTCTCAGTGGGACATTGTTTTTTTATTACTCACACTAGATCACTTTCTAACAAATGCTGCAATGTGAGGCCATAAGAAATTTGAATGAAATTACTTTAAGATAGATAAAAATCTCATATAAGCAAAAACTATAAATTTCTGACATTTTTCCAAACATTCCAAATTTGGAGTAGTAGGCCTCTTTTTTTTTTTAGTAGTCCAGGTCTCTGCTCCCAAGGACAGAGCACACAGAGCTCCATAAAGATGTCCTCTCCCCTATTCCAGCAGTGGGTCGCTTCCTTTCCTCCAGCTATGCCAAGAATCTTGTTAAAAGCCTGTAATAAAGTAGAGGTGAACTGTGGAGACCAGCATCGTTTATTGCATTTGACTTTAGATTCTCCCCGTTTATCTCATTTGGGTGAATGCTGAGAAAGCAAAACACTAAATGAAGAAGCTTTAACAAGAATAACTGTGATTGGTAGGAATTCACAACTTGTTCAGATTGTAGACACAGACTATTAATTACAGGCTTAGTGACAAGGAAAAAACGATCACAGGAACGATTTCTACTTTCATATGTCAACACAAATATGCCCAACATTGAAACATAACATAAAGTAGTTGGTGTGCTGCCAGCTGTATGGACTCATAGCCCTCCTAAGTCATTGTCCACTTTATTTCAGGGCGAATGCATGCTGCAGTGCTAAGAGTCTCAGTGGGAATTTGCTTAGGAAGGAGAGGTTTGGGGTACTCATTTAAACCTGGAATCAAAATGAAATGTCTAGGAAAAGGATGCCATGGTTTTAATTAATGAGGGGGGACATAGTTGGGAATTTTAAATTAATTGAATTTTTAATCTCAACTTGAGCTGGTTATTGAGCTTCTCTGTGCCTCAGTTTCTCTAGTGTGAGCATCCTGTGTGTCATTCTGTCAGCCTAAATTACTGACTCAGCAAAACCAATGTTGTTCTTTTGATTCAAATGTTGTGTGGGTACATGAAATGATTTGATAACACTTTGTGATCCGCTCACGTATTAGTACGTGTTGTCACCAGTATCAGGTGGCCGCTCACGTATTAATACGTGTTCATCTATTCTCCGGTTTTTCACGCCACGGTGGATTTATTTGGAACTATTAGGAGCTATTTCTTTGATCATACTCAGTCTAGAAGCTTTACACATTGTTTTGGTGAAAGTGTAAGGTGTTTTATGAGAGATATTACAGTTTTTTTTAATATCCAGTAGTTCAGGAGTTGTGTGTGTTTTATTGAATGCTTATACCATTCATGTGGTG